>JAOXYD010000002.1:2498272-2508986 GCA_028565735.1 Pinacopodium congolense
GACAAATTGAACATTGTAAAGAGTTGAGACTAGTAGATCAATGAAAAAAAAAAAAAAGGTTCTTTGGATGCTTGCTAAATATTTTCTACGTTCTATACATTTGATGTTTGTAAGCTAGGAATATCGTACCATCACCTCTATCCAAATTGAACTACTTGAATGAAAAACAAATTCAATTGCTGAGATGATTAATTCTTAGCCGTTCATATTTAATCATAAATTCTTCCTTGCACTATTGAAATTGTTGAAAAAAAATCAAAGTGAGAGGGACAAGCGTGATGAGAATGTTAGAAGCTTGTTCCATAAAAGGAAAAAGAAAAGACAAATCTTACTTCCATGAGAAACAGTACATGAGAAAACTTCAAGTCATCATCAAGCTAACAATATGGCACAATAACACCTAATTGACAAGAGTCTAAGAGATAGTTCAGGTACAAAACATTCGGAACTTTAATAGTGACCTTGAGAGGTGGTCATTTGAGGGCTAAAATTCAGGGAGTTACTGCCTGTTGGATATACTGAAGGAGCTGACTTTCATAGGGGTGGCGATCACCAGAGGTGCCTCAGGGGAATTGCTGATTGAAAACTTGTCGTGCATGAAACGGCTGTCAACGATCGAGTCATCTCTAGGGACTATCTTGTAGCAATAGCAGCTTTTTAGACCCTCTTGATTACGATAGCACTCGTGAGAACCGTTCTTCACCTGCTGGAAGTTCCATATGACACTAAATTTGCCCACCGTTGCAACCAAATGGCGCTCCTGCTTCCCATTCTCAGTGACCTAAGTAATTGTAACATGCAAGTCAAGTTTCTGATCCTCATTTTCATAGTAATGGCAACATCCAGAAAATTAACACCAGAACAGAATGGACAAATTTACTACACAGATTTTGGATAGACAGTGACCTTAATAGCACTATAAGACTAATGAAGACTCGAAAACAAATTGCAAAAGATTTGAGAAAAGGTCATACTTAAACTACTCCAGACTCAATTAATCTGATACTAGTGAAATCAATTTGACAAAATGAAATTGGAGGGAGCAATTTTTACATCCAGGTACCAAATAAAACAACACAATTGTTACGCACTTTTCTCACTCAAAGAACTGCACAAAAAAATCCAGGATTTGAGCAATCTCTTACAGATTCAAAACAGTAATAAGATTGGTTCATATGTACAAAATTGTTTTAAGTTCACAATCATAGTGGTTCCGAATTTGATATGAAAGCTATCTCAATGGAAAGGCCAGAAGCATCACAAAAAGATAGAGAACTAGCCATAAACCTTTTACCTGCACATGCACCTGCATATAAACCCAGAAACTGACGAATTGAATACGGCTTACATGTAGCAAAGGGGCACAAAAGATCCATATATTTTTGCATGTAAATCATATGAAGCACAAATATTTTACAACTACAGATCAAAACAATATGGTCGAAGAACAATTACCAACACGATAAGTACATAATTAAAAATTTCGGAGTGCTCGCATGTTCTATCATTATGATGTGAAAAAGGGGAGAAACAAACAATTCGGTGACACTTACTATCATCAATTACTTCCATGTAAATGACCACGATGTTAGAAATTCTCCGCCAAAGTATTCGAAGGAGTAGCACAGGTTAAAGAATCATTATATGCAGCTTATGTAATAAACAGTTTATGTATACTTACCCAAGAAAACTGAGCATTGCGAAATTTGTTATCAATGCCAGCAGAATGCGCATCTAGTGGCATTAGCTTCAACAATCTTGGAGCTGCAATCCTATTCCCCATCCGACCACTGAAACCTGTCTTTGTCTTGCCATCTTTGTCGGTAAAAAGAGTACAAATTAGGATCAGATAAGTATCAGTCGTACCCAGAATCCACTTCCCATCAAAGGTAACGTCAACGTGAGTGATTGGCGATCCCAGCCCGGGAAAAGCTGTCTTTGCCTGCCTCATAGAATTACTTGAGTACAGACGAATCTTTCCATCAAGAGATCCAACGACAATTGACCCATCACCGGTGGTTGCAAAGCACTGAAAATTAGTCCCTCTGGTGAATTGATGCCCTTGAGTCCAATTCAGAACAGGGCCATTTGAATTTGCAAGATTCTGAACAATTCCATACCGGTCACGCATGTCCCACCTACACAGCCTATTATCATCCAATCCCAAGAATGTCGATCCAGATGGATCCAACTGGGATCCCTTGCTATCATTCGCAATATCCCTCATGGTGATATCAGTTCCATCCTTGGCAAACTTCCACTCTGAAACAATCTTCCCAGTCTCAATATCAAGCTGATGTAATCCCGTTGTATGTGGCTGCCCTTCATTCACTGGACTCATAAGCAACATATTAGTCTCAGCTCGCATAAGAAGGGCCTTTTTCGGAGTGGAATGCACCAAACTGGAGCCACTGCGATGACCCCCACTCCCGTAGTTGACATAAACGCCTTTCCCATGAATCCCATGGCTAAAATTCTTGACAACTTGAATCCCAGAATCACCCACCAAGAAACTGTTATCCAATGCACCCAAGGCCAAGCTTTGAATCCCTCCATTGGCCGCCTCTTCAAACTCCTCTCTCAAATCTTGATTTGCCCTCACAGGAGTAGCTGATTGAGGGCTTTTGAACAAAGTATCATCAGCATCCTCCCACATAGAATCATCGGCTTCTTCGGGATTAGCCCACCCAATAAAATCCTTCCCATAAATCTTAGCCTTGTTCGCTTCATTCGACTCAAACCCATAAGTATTCTCAAACAAACAATCGTTAAACTTACTAAGAAAAGTTTTATATTCCTCATCGTTAAAGAACTTCATAGCCCAAACACCTTGTGCAACAAAATCAACACGACGCTGCTCTTTAAACGTTTTCAATTGCATCTCAACAGAAACTTTAGCCCTAACTTTAGTGCTAACCTTCAAGACCCACCAAGACTCTCCTTCAGATTCCGATTCCGACTCCTCGTCTTCATCCTCTGCTTGTCTTTGGCCGTCGATCTTCGACGTCTTCACAAAGTAATAAGAAGCGACCTTCTCTGAGGTGACCCATTTGGCTTTCGGGGTGTTCCCCCCAATGTGCAGATAGAGCTTAACTGCATTTCTTACATTTGGGCTTTGTTGGATGCTTGACGAAGATCTGTATTTCAATTTGAGAGCTTTAAGCCTTGCTTCGACTTCGTCCAACGAAGAAGGGGTCTTGGGTCTTCTTTCGGAGGCTGACCCTCTCTCTGGAGTTTCGTCGCTTGCCTCTTGGTAACTGTCTTCTTCTTCTTCTTCTTCAGTTTCATGTTGGTGCTCTGTGTCGGAGTCCGATAGCTCCAGATCTTCACGACTGTGAGCGCTTCCCATTTTCCCCTTTCTCTTATGCTTCGTAGGAGTTCGCAGACAATATCAGATCGATCAAAAGGCACAGAGCGCCAAAGTTCGAATTTTGAAATTCGGTGCTGTTTGGGTCATTTTATGTCCGTTGACACTTCGTTAGGGCTCGGTGCGTGACAGGCAGATTACCGGCTGGTAACGGTTATCAATTTTTGGTTGACTTCGGCTCCGGCCTTGGATTGCTGACTCCAACTGTCAGTGTGTTTGGGTCTTTCGTTTTGGGCCTAACTTGTTAATCAAAGGCCTGTACCATATTACAAAAATCTATTTTCCATAATACATAATTATTATTAACACTGAAGATTTATTTTAGTAGTTTATACCAAAATATAAAAAAGACATTTTACATCATTTAAATACGATTTTCACATTAGCAAAAATTTTGGAAAAACACCATAATACTTATAAAACATTTAAAAAGAATCCTTTGGAAATCCAATTTTTTAATACACTCATTGTTCATGTGAGACCTTTTATTAGATTTAGAGAAGTCTAAATTTTTCAAATTAAATCCTTATAAACCTCTAAATTAAATCCTTAAATTGTAAATGTGATGTCAAATAAATTTGCTGATATCATATAAACTCAATTAAAAATACTAGGTCGACAACAATTAATTGGAATTTAATAAAAGAATTTTGAGTGTTCATTAAATTCAGAATCTTTTTTAAACATTTTATAAATATTAGAGTTTTATTTAAATATTTTAGAAATATTATAATTGTATTGGCAACAAATGTCATTTCAATCTTAACTTTTTTTTTTTGGCTCATATTTAAGCTAAACCTTAATATTTTAAAATATTTTAAAATAATCTAAATATTTTAAGAATATTTAAAAACAATCCAAATATAGCTTAATTGGTAAAGCATCAACCTAATAATTTGAAGGCACTGTGTTTGATTTGCCTTAAATGCAAGTTTGTTACTTTTTTTCTTCTGAACGACGTCGTTTTCTTTATCTTTCAATTCAAAACAACATCGCTTTTGTATAGCTTTTCTCTTATATGTTCTCTTCTCCTCTCCTCCTTCCCTTGCAAATTACAGCGTAGTATTCTAACAGCTTTTCTCTTCACCTCTCCCCTTTTCCTTGCAAATTAAAGAACTCTGATGGAATCCTGTCGTGTGCAAGATGAAAACTCGACTGAAGCGATATCATTGACGTCAAACCAAATCAAAGATCGAAGGCTTCGAATGGAGGTAATGTATGACATTCAATAAAAGATTACTTTGTGTTTAGATCTCTCAGGAATATCCATACAACACAATTGCGCAAAGATACCAGGAATAGGAAAAGTCAATTCTTACAACTTAGGATCCTGAATTAACTAAATGAAACCAATATGACCACCATCACAACCCTTTCTTTTGTTGCACTTTGTGCACTCGGCTGGATTATTCAAACGTCAGGTTCACAACAAAACGACGATTTTTATAACGTTGTCAACTTGAATGTTGCAGTGTTTTTAGGTCAAAATGGGACTTATTTGAAATTTGTAAAGAATAAAAATATCACTTTACAGAATAAAGTTTAGAGTTAAAGTTCTTTTTGAATATTTTTTAAATGTTGAAAATTTTTTTATATGTTCATAAAAAATTAGAATTTATTTTGAATATTATAAACGGTTAGCATCTGAATTAAATATAAATCAAAACATTAAAATTTAAATAATATTTTTTTATCTAATCTTATTTGAATATTGTAATTTTAGTTCAAATTTTAAGAATTAAAATAAACCTTTTGCTTAATTATTAATGTTATATTTTAACTAAATTATAAATAAATTACACAAAATTACTGACTTAAAATTAAAAGATTAACTTAGACCATTAAATTTCTTAAAAATATTTAATTCAGAATTCGATTCTATAACCTCTGCACTACAGACTATTTGAAGGGAAAAAAAAAAAAAAGAGGGGCTCCTTACTCTTTAAAAGAATTTTGTTTCAAAGGAATGTGATGTGTTATAATATTGGGTTCTTTCATCTAATGTAAGTTAGGCAAATAGAAATGATTTCATCTAATCTAAAATGAAAGATGAATTCACTTCTATTTGGCTAACCCCTGAACAGCCATCACCTCCTGTGTCTCTCATCATCTCCCTAACTCTCACTACATCGTCCCACCTCTTTGTGACTGCATAAAGATTTGACATTAATACATAAAGCCCACCATTTCTTTGATCCAACAAATATAGTTTCTTGGCCAAGCACTCCCCAAATTTGACCTCTTGGTGGATGCAACAAGCACTAAGCAAAGCACCCCACACAGCAGAATCTGGTTCTGTCTCCATCTTTCTGATAAAAGTTACTGCTTCCTCAAACAAACCTGCACGGCCTAGGAGACCAACCACGCATGCACAATGTTGCAAGCTGGGTTTAATACCAAATTCTTGTGTCATAACCTGGAAATACCTTCTACCTTCATCCACAAGACCAGCATGGGTACAAGCAGCTAGAATTCCCAGGAAAGTGATATCATCAGGATGTAAACCTTGCTCTCGCATCGCAGAGTAACAACTCAGAGCTTTGTGTTCATAGCCATACCAACTATAGCCTGAAAGCATCGTGTTCCATGTAGCTAGACATGGTTTTTGGATGCTCTTGAACACTCTTTCTGCGTGCACTATGCTTCCACAGTTGGTATACATGTCTACAAGAGCAGTTCCAACAAAATCTTCTTCAATTCCTAGATTGCTTCTTAGAATATAACTGTGAAGCTTCTCCCCAAACTGCAAGTTCCCTAGCTGGGAACAAGTGGAGAGTAAACTAGCAACAGTGATGGCGTCTGGATTGTGTCCATACATTTTCATCTGATAGAATACCTGCAGAGCATCACTCTCCCTTCCAGCTTGTACACAGCCAGAGATGACTGAGTTCCAGCTGATCACCGGTTTCTCACGCATCACAGAAAACAGAGAGAATACAGCTTCCAAATCATTAAACTTTGCATACATACTTATTAGCCCATTTGCAACCAAAGTATAGATGTCCAACCCAGTCTTTAATGCATAACCATGGAAAGAAAGTCCAAAGTTAAAGTAAGTAGGATCCCTGATCCCATGAAATATGCTAACCATAGCAACAGAATCCAGTTTCATATCCATCTGCTGCATTCGAGCAAAACACTCTGCCACCATACTCATTTTCCCGGTCTCAGCATAGCTCGAAACAATGGCAGTCAGAGAAACCAGATTTTCTTGTGGCATGAACCAGTATAGTTGTTCCGCTTGTTTCGTACTTCCACACTTCGCATATGCACAAATCAATGAAGTAACTACAGAAACATCATTTACAAGCCCAAGTTTGATGGTATAACAATGGATAAGCTCCGGAATTGTGTTTGCTGACTGAAGACTCATTATGGTAATAGGATTCACCTCCACAGATTCCTCAATCATTCGTTTGAACACGAGCATTGCCTCATGAAAGCAACCATTTTGGTTATATGCGCCAACCATGGTATTCCAAGAAACTATACTTTTCTCCACTATTTCTTCAAACAAAAGTTCAGCCCCTTCCAAGTTCCCAGACTTGGCATACATCGAAGTGAGAGCATTTTGCACTCGAGAATCCAAATCAAGACCACTCTTAATCCCTAATCCATGAATAGACTTCCCTTGAAACAACATATCCGACCACCCACAAGCTGGAACCAGGCCAACCAACGTAGTGTGACAAGGACAAAACCCCTCTCTAAGCATTTGAATAAAAACCTCCAACGCGTCAAAACTATACCCATTTCGTGAATAACCACTAACCAAGACATTCCAAGAAACAACATCTCTACCGCGCATACAATCAAAAACCTTGCATGCACTCTCAATACACACTAATTTCATATACAAATCAATGAGTGCGGTATTTGCATAGACAAACTGGTCAAGACCCGATTTTACGAGGTGGGTTTGGATTTGATTGGCCTCTACTGTTGCATTTGCCAATGAAGAAGAAGAAGAAGAAGAAGCAGCGGATTTAAGAAGTAACGAAAAAGTAAGGTCGTTTGGTTTCAAATAGGATTGTAACAATTGGCGCAGAAAAACCAAGGACGACTTGGGGTTTCTTGTTTCAATTTGGGATTTGATTAGAAAGTGAAAATGCGAGAGACTGGACTTCGATGGAACAGAGACAGAAGCAGTAAATCTCATGCTATGAAAGTTCTTTTATTTGACCGTTCGATTACAGCAAACACACACATGACACTGTTGGAATCATAAATGAATCAAAAGACATCTTCAAAGGCCAGCGAAGACACTGTACCATGTTTACGCGCATACGTTGGTCCAAATTGTGGGACTCACAGTCTGAGGTTGTGGGCGAAGTTCATTAGTGCTTGACTTGGACTTCAGTGAACGAATGTCTACATCATTCTTAAAGTCAAGACCCAATCCTGAGCTCTCTGTCTTCAAAGCGAAAAATCGTTTTCACACATGAAGGAAATTATATGGAAAGAAAAGGGAAAATACATGAGAAATTATTCGAAAAAGAGCATCCAGAGTTTTATTTTATTAGGCGATGGAGTACATTGATTTTCACTTTTTGGTCCAGACGGCATACTGATTTCCGGAAGTAGCAACCTGGAAGTTTGATGGGATAAGGTTTCCTAAATCCATCTTGGGTCCAATCTTTACAATTATATTGTCATTAATGGCTGCTACATATAGATCAGCATCAGAGGCCAAAATTTTTACTGTACTTGTGGATCTGATTTGGTAATTCTTCCTGATCAATGCTAGCTTTCGAATCTCTTCCTTCAGTCCCCAATCAAAGAAGTGATCATAGAACTGAGGAACACAAAAAGTAGAAAAGAAAGAACACATTAGCTTAGAAATTCAAGTGCTAAAAGAATGGGAAAGTTGCAGAAACTTACAATGGAGGGAATCCCTGGATGGGTTAGAATATAAGCATATCCTTGCATGACTTTATCTGATGGGAATGGCCACATGTTCTGAGTAGAGCCAGTGTCATGATTGTCAATGAAAGTCACAGCATTCTGTGGCAATAAACCTATAAGCCCTGGTGGGTTTCCATTTGAATCCTTCAACCTCCATAACTCTCCTTGCACAGCAGCTTGAAGAATCCCTTTTGTTGTGAAATCAAAAGCTGTAACTGAACCACCAGCAGCTTGAACCCAATCTTTCAATAAGCCACGGTGGGAATCCTGATTAGGGTTGAGCTTACCGTCTTGTCCATAAGCAAGGGAATCCCATTTTTCTCCGACTGCAAAATTTGGTGAGGTGTTTCCCATATATATCTTGGTTATACTTGGAGCATACCCTTTCACAAAATCAAATCGCCAACCTTCAAACCCGATTTCAGATTTTAGCCAATTCATCCAATCTGATAACTCTTTTTGAACTGTTGGATTGAGATGGTCGATGTCAGGGGCAGGTTTAAAATCCTCCCCCGTGTCAGGATTTCCTTGGCCATTAGAGTACTCAGTGTCTGTGCTGCAGATGAAAGAGGGACCCCAATCAAGACGACTATCTGGAGTTCCACCTTCAAATATGCTCCATATTCCTCTGTCATCTTTCTTCTCAGCAGTTCTATGGTTAATAACAATGTCTGCTACAGCTTTAATTCCGCTTTGATGCAAAGAACCAATTAAGGACTTGAGTTCATTTTTTGATCCATATTTCGACGAGTCAAGATCATACAGACGGCCTGGCATGTATCCTGACAACAATTGATAAAAAGAAAGGCATTAATTAAACTCATCTTATCAGAATATATCACTCTGCTCCAATCTTCTTCCCATTAAAAAGTTCACAAACTTGAAACAAAGATATCGTAGAAATTGAAACGAATGAACTTGGTTTCAAAGTACCCTGAGGTGCAACTGATTGAGAAGGTGGAGGGAGCCAAACATGAGTAATTCCGGCATTAGCCAAGTCAGGAACGTTGTTTTTCAGGAAATTGTACCATCCGCCTGCTTTGTTACATGATTCCCAGTTGAATCCCTGACATATTATCACAGACAAAAAGAAAGAAATTTACGTTAACTTTGCAACACATATGTCTGTCTATGTGCAGTTTCGAGAGGACTAACATATGCATTTTGTACCTGAAATAACAATTGAGAATATGTGAACAGAGGCAAGAAGGAGAGGAATAGGAAAGAAAGGACACAGAGACAAGAGTAAGAATTCATTGTCTTAATAATAGTGCTAAGTGTTGGGGAGGTGTAATGGTACCATTGCCTATTTATAATGGGAATTTTTGTTTTTCCCCGTAATTCTGTAGTGTTAATAGGAAATGATGTTTTGCTTTAAGCACGCGTGGGTTACGTGAGAAATCAAAGCCAACCCGATTTTCTTATTCTGCACAGGGTTCTTCTACCCCCTCCAGTACGTTTTATATCAGATATTTATTGGTTTCATCGTATCATTGCAATTAGACCCTGCCAGGAAAGTCACAATCTTTGATTTTTTTCTTAAGCAGAAAAACGGAGGCAGAGGTCCGCTTTTCGTACGGGGTTTTCACATTACAAATTCCCAAGAAAGTTGCGTACCTGCAATTCCAGGGCAGGAACTTGGAAATTGCATGAGAGTGAGGATGAAACTGATATAAATTAAAAGGCCAGTCAAAAGCGATTGAAACTGAAATATCTGGAGGATAAGGATTAAAGAGATTGAAATGTCCGAAAGACTGAGTATAGAATAGACTCTCATCATTCATCAGTCAAAACAAGAACAATTTGTCGAAACGGTCAAGAAAAGGAACAATAATGAATGCAAAATTTGTCATGTACTGATCAGGAATTCATTTAAAGGAAATAATGAGGTGATAAACTTATTTCTGCATTGGATTTTCTCTATCTATTTTTTAAAAATATAAAGATTAAGAAAGAAAAATTATTTCCTATATTCAGATTTAATTTTCTATTTTTAAAATTAAAAAATTAAAATTGAAAGAAAGAAACAAAACAATTATATTTAACAAAATAATTATATTTTGCTCATTTTAAAAAGAGATTTTAAAAGAATTTGTTTACATTTAATAATTAATATTTTTTTCAACTAATATATTTTAAAGATATATAAAAATATTTTGATTCAAGAATTTAAATTCATTTTATCTTTAATTGTTATCACTAAATTAATTTTTTAAAATTTAATAATCAATATTTTTATCAACTAATATATTTTTAAGATGTATAAAAGTATTTTGATTCAAGAATTTTATCTTTAATTGTCATCACTAAATTAATATTTATTACGAATTTTAATTTTTATTATAAATATAAAATAAAATAAAACTCCTTAAATAACATGAATCCCAATTGTTAGGGCTTGTTTGGTATCAATTTTATTTTAAGTTTTAGTTTTTGATTTTT
>JAOXYD010000002.1:2525678-2546154 GCA_028565735.1 Pinacopodium congolense
TTTTATTTTATAAATTATTTTTATTATTTTATAAATAAGATCCATTCACATCCTCCTTCTCATTATTATTCCAATTATAATTTTTTAAATATTAATTAAAAATAAAATATGACATATTAAATAATTAAATATTAACATTTAATAGTATAATAAAAAATCAAATTAAAGAAATTTTTATTTTCAATTTATTATTAAAAATCTAAATTATATAGGCTTTTATTTTTTAACAAAAAATATAAAACAGAAACTAAAAACCAAAAAAAAATTATACTAAAAGGTCTTAAAGTTTTAAAAAATACTTTAATTTAAAAATTAATATCTTACAGTTTTTAAATAAGGTCCTAAATATTTATATAATATTTTTAAAAGATCATAATATTCATAGAACATAAGACTTTTCAACTAATAAAACCTAACGTGATATTTTTTACTGAGCTTATGTCACATTAATAAGATTATTTGATAACCTAGTTTTATTTTAAAATTTTGATGTAGGAATTTAGAAGGATTTAATTTGAAATATAATTTTTTAAATCTAATAAATATGTCATGTAAGAATTAACCAGAAATTAAAATTTTTTTGGTAATATCAATATTCTTTGATAATATTTTTATAAATATTAAAATTTTATTTGAATATTGTACAATATTAAGATTTTTAAAAAATACTTAATGTAAATTTTAATAAATCTTCAGCTAAAAAGAATTACAAGCAAAGGGAGTTGATTTATTAGATTGTAATTTAGATTTGATTAAAAAAGAAAAATTGTAATTAGATCAAACTGATCCTTTCTTTGATCTAAAATGCACGCATCAGTTATACAATCGGATAGGATATGGGTAGTCAGGGTGTGGACACGACTTATCGTGTCGACTTCTCATTCGAAGCTTTCTTCGCTTCTCCTGGATGTGGCAGAACAGTCTTCCCCGACTGCCGGAGGTACTATTTTCAGTTTTCGGTGTTTACTTCTTCTCATTTTAGAACAAAAATTACCAGTTGGAATCAGTATTAGTACGGAGTGGCTATGAAGTTTTTGCTTTGCATGTATGCCTTACAGTAAATTTAGCTCTGTAGTGAGCATGTTGGGGGGGAGCACATTTTGGAGATTTGAAACCAATCCCTAACATGACGGAGAAAACAAATTGGAGCAACTGACTCAAGATTGTAGCTTTTTGAAACGATCTGTGTGAGATACTGTTTAAATTTGTGTGCACGCTTATTATGTTCACTATTTGATGAATCTGATGTTTCAGGTTCTTGAAGTGTTCATACTTAGTACTGAATGTCTGAGATTGAATGAGAGAAAGGGGCGTGAATGGAACATTTGGAAAAATCAATCACTTGATGCTTCCGTCTACTTGTGTTTAACCATATAGAGATATTCATTTTAAACAGAATATATAGTTTATAGAGTCTACAGACTACTATTTTGGAAGATCCCCGCATGTTGCCATGCAAAAGCAGAATATACTTTATTCCAGGGGCTCTTTCGGTTTTGGAATAAATCCGGATAGACAACTTGAGCTTAGAATTCCTTGCGTACTTCCATGCACGGGCCGCAATCCAAGTAATCTGAAATTTTGTTTTAAGAGAGCAAATATTCCTACCATCACTAAATCGATGTGCCAGGGTTTTGTGAAGGACAGCGACATTTCTCTACGTGGAAAAATTAAAGTAGTGGCAGATGAAAATTCAGGTGAATTATCTGCAGAAGACGACGATCTCTGTCCTGTGGATTGTGTTAGGGAATTTAAAAATGACGAGGAATTCTATGCAATCCTGGACAAGGCCAAGGAAACTGGTTCTTTAGTGGTGGTGGATTTTTATCGAACATCTTGTGGAAGCTGCAAATATATAGAGCAGGGATTTTCTAAATTATGCAAGACTTCTGGTGATGAAGAGGCTTCGGTAGTTTTCTTAAAGCATAATGTGAGTATCAACTGACCCGAATTTACCCAGTTTTCAACAGTAATTAACGAGTGGCTATGAATGTTTGGAATTTATCTTTAAATTATGTGATCAGTTGTTGAATAATCAAGTGTAAACTTTAATTAGTAGAATTGTAAGACTATGAATAGAACATCACTCTGCATGATACCAGCCTGAAATTTTAATTTACTTTTTGCGGATTCCTTTCAATTTCTTGTCTGACTTGGACTGTTCAGGCATTGTTCAGCGATATCCTGTTTTCTTTGTCATCAGCTTTTAAAAAATGAGTTCTTTTACAAACTACATAGCATCAGGATGTTATGTGAATTAAAACAGGAATCAGGCTCTTTTTGTGTTTACTTGTGGCAGGTTTTTGACGAGTATGATGAGCGGTCTGAGGTTGCTGAACGACTGCGAATCAGGGTAATGTACCAGATTTCAGAATTCTGTTATATCTTCAGACGAGTTGTCTAAAAATCATACCTTCTCTTGGTAATTAATGTAAACCATGTTGATGTTAACGTTAGCTAACTCGAATTTATGCAGACGGTGCCTCTTTTCCACTTTTATAAAGATGGAGTTTTGTTGGAAGCTTTTCCTACCAGAGATAAAGAGAGGATTACAGCAGCCATTACCAAATATACATCTTCTACATCACAAGACACCTAATCTAGTTCATTGATGCCCAGAACGGTTGTTCGATGGAGTGATGTAGAACATCAATTGTTTTAAGATTGATTCTCGTTTGATTCATCCATATATATTTATATACAATGATTTCGAAAATGGAGAAGTTTATTATATTAAGTTTGTTACTGTCTTGTTAGTAGAATTTGAAACTTACTATAGTTATTACCATTTAGACTGGTTCGAACTATCTTCTAAAATTGTTATCTGTACTAAAAGTTGAAGCCTTTGAAGAAGTTGAAAACTCCATGCAACAAAAGTTATTTCTGCTCGAGATGCTTGTAAGAAGCTCATTCGCAATCTACCGATGGCATTAGCAGATATTATTTTTAGTGCACATTCAGCTGAAACAACTATCACTTGGGGCCAAGGGAACCGGCCCCTGCAACAATAATTTGTCCATGAAAAGGTCCCTTGGAACTCCTTCAAAATATCATCATGAACTGGTGTCAGTTCCACTGAGTAAATAACTCTTACGACGACTTTCTAGTAGCCACACCTTAGTTGGGTCGAAATCCAGATTCGAGAATGATTCAAATCAACTTGTTGCAAAAAGTCTGTGCTCATTTGCGGGGTGCTTTCCAGCCGTAGCAGAGTAACCTTTTCATATTTTGTCAATGAAAATGATGATGAATTCTTTGCAAACAAACCAATACGAATTGAACAGGTGGCTATCTAGCAGCCTCTGAGTAGGGACCCCTCAAGATGGGCAAGCATAGTCGTTCTCCTTTGTCAGACTCGTGGTATATATGAACATGATATTAGTCAAAATCTCTATATTTTGTGGGGAAATAATCCAGTCCAAAGAAATTAAAAAAGAAAATAGATATGATATGGTGAAGAGTCAAGAACCAGAATATAATAAAGTGACAGCAGATAAAAATCCAACCGAATAGATGCATATCTTATCCTGGGTTCAACTTGAATCATTACAGGATATTATATCCTGAAGATCAATTTTAAAAGATACAATCAAAATACAAATGGAGTAGAATAAATACTAAGCCTTTACATAGGAGGGGGGAAAAAAATCATCGCTATCCCCAATTCCCACTTGAATTTGCAGATAGGAATAGTGGCTGACCGAACCCTTTTTAATAAGGATTAAAAATGGAAAAAGAAAACTTCCACAAAAATCAGATACAATTATATATGTGGTCAGAAGAAGAAGACGACGAAAAATATGGCTAGCAGCCGATAGATTCTTTCCAAAATCTTGCAGGAAGTCCATGCACTGGCACTGGAAATGGTCTATATTGAATCCCACTCTCAGATCCTATCACTTCCCACCTGCAACCAAAATGGGAACTGATAATTAGTAAATTTCATTGGATTGAAGAATCAGATATTGGTAAATGCATTATTTACTTGTTAATAATACAATTGTATGATTTTGATCAATACCTGAACTTGGTAACCAAATGGTGGATCATGATAAGCATCTCCAACTTAGCAAGTTCATTCCCTGGGCAAGCATGAACCCCACTACCAAATGGCATGAACGTATTGGGTTTTGGTGCAACCTACACGATTGGAAAATAAGTGAGCTTTGCTTTTGAAGACTAAAGACAGAGAAGTCTTTGTCAATGTCGATTCTTACCTCAAATCTGGAGGGATCAAAATTTTCAGGATCACTAAAATATTCTGGATTATGATGAATATTCCTGAACAAAGGCATTACCTTCCACCCTTTGGGAATCAAGTAACCTGTCACAAAATTCAGTCATCAGTCAACATTCTGAAAATGCTTCCAACGAATTTATCTTGATTACCACCATGATTACTCTTACCTTTGTACTCCACATCTGCCACTGCTTCTCTGAAGGTGAAAGATATGATGCTTGCCATTCTTAAGCTCTCTAACACAACCTGTAAAGGCCATAGGATACCACTTGTTAGCAACTCATGCAATGAAACTTCCACCTGTCAGTTGTAAAAAAAAAAAAGGTATGCAGTTTCTCTGGACCAGTATTTTTCTTACAAGTGCTTAAACTATTCAAGGTATAAACTAAATTTCACACCTTTTGAGTAAATGGCATGTTTCGTGTCTGGGTCCAAGCTAGTGTTTGACCACCTTCATCGTTCAGTTCCCAAATCGCCTTCTGTTCAGCCTGCTCAAAAAGAGAAATTTAACTAACTGTTGCCGATATTAAATGCAACCAACATCCTCCATTTGTAATAATTTCAGGACAAAGACAATAGAGTAGAAAATATATTTATTATTCATGTTCCAGACAGTTCCCATGTTTTTGGGTCTTTCTGGATGTTCATACCTTTACAGCCTCCAGAAGTTTCCGGTTGTCGTGGAGGTACTTGAGAATCCATGTCATGGCACTTGCTGTGGTATCCTGAGCAGCGAAAAGCACTCCGATGATGTTATCGGAGATTTGGCCATCCGTCAAGACTTCTCCTTTCTCACTCTTTGAGTTTAGTAGACAACCCAACAAATCCTTTTGGAGTAGTTTCTTCTCTTTCCTTTCACAAATGATGTCGCAGAGAATTTTACTCAGTCTCTTTCTTGCCTGAAGCACATCGATATAGTAAGAGGAATCATAATTCAGAGGAAAGGAAGTATTGACTGCAATGTATTAAACTAAATGCTTACCATCACTGCCCTTCTGTAAGGTGTTCCTGGTAAACTTGTTGGAAAGGAATTGTACCCTTTATCGACGATGATATAATTCTTCCTCAACTCTTCTTTATAACGAGCTTCCAAATGGCCGAAGATTGCCAGTACACCCACTTCAAAAGAAAACTGAAACCAAACATAAGATTCATAAGCAAATTACCACTTTAACAATGTAACACTTTAAAAGCGGAGAAGTACTATTAAATGCTGATGTAAATTACTTCTAACCCACCTTTTTCATTTCTTGAAAAGTGCTTATAACACTCCCATGTTCCCACGAGTCTAAAGTGGAGGCTGCTGTGGAGGAAATATCAGGAACCAGTCTTCGAATAGCATCAAGAGACAAAGACCCCTGCACGAGCTTCCTTATACGTAAATGGTAATCCCCTTGATGGAAAAATAGAGCTGACTGACCAATCAGTTTTTCCTTGCTCTTTGGATACGTTGGCTTGAACAAATGAGAGTGTGTCACCAGCACAAACTTGGAAGCTTCAGGGCTAGCCAGCATAACACAAGGGCAACCGAGAATATGGGTCTTGAAGATTTCTCCATACCTACAACCACCGTGAACAAGACATTGAATTGAGAGCAGAGAAAATGACAGAAGAAGAAACCAAAAGAGGGATTTGAAATGGATACGCAACCGTTTCTGTTTGGCCGCGAAGAATACATTTGGGTCCTGAGAGTAGAGTTGAAGGGTCTCTCCAACGTAAGGCCAACCCAATGAACCAGGTGGGAGCTTAGTTCCTCTATACAATCCTTTCTTGTTTCTTCTTCTAAAAATATGTGACAGCAAACTGATAAAGAACACCAGAGCATATACAAGAACGTAAACCATCTCTCTCGCTCTCTATGACAATGGTGTTCTAGTAGGTAAGAGTCGCTGTATTAAACGTCCAGGAATTCAGTTTGCTCGATATTGTGACTTGGAGATTGGAGATCGTGGTTATTTATATAGGAAGCATGAAGAATAAAGACAGAGAAAAAAAGATAACAAACTGCACTATGGGAATTAAACTTGAACAAATTAGTGAGGATACTATCAATTTTAGCTAAGTTAATTAACTTATGATAGGTAATTAGTCAAATTAACAAATTCAACTCCTTAATTATACATGCCTATGTTTTTGGAAAGAAACCTAATTTTGGTCTATAGGAGAAAGCGAAATGCATTTATTTTCTTTGTTACGTGGGTCGCTAGTCCCTACTTAATTATTTCTTCTCGTCGTCGTACTCTTGTGGGCTTGCATGGCAACCACAAATCTTAACCTGCCATGGTATTCTTGTCATTTGGAATGTCGTGTTATTTCTAATTATAGTAGTTGATAAGGTGTAATAAATAAAGAAAAAACAACTTTTTATTTATATTCTATATACATAAAATAACGCTCATAAGTCAGACCCTAGTATTTTAGACTTAAAAGGTCCATCAATTATTAAAGTTAAAAGCTTTTGGATGACGGTACGGCCTTTGCACGCATGAGCTTTAAACTATCCGTAAACGTTTCGACTTCTATGTTTATGTGACATCCTTCGGTTTCGGTTTCACTTGCCGTAAAAATTTCCAAAAAAACAAAATCAACAAACTCTAATAAATTAATTTTCAAAAAAATATTGAAAATTCGTTATTTTCTGAAACATAGGGATGTGATGATATAAAATGTTGAAATTGATTAATTTTCATTTTCTAAAAAATAATCATTATTTTTAATCAAAATAATTGAAAGGTAAAAATTACATAATATTCTACTAGTGGTTTTTTATAATTATTTTTATATAAAATAAAAATTATTTTAATTATTTTATATAAAAATAATTATAAAATTCACAAATAAAATACCATGTATTCAAACTCTAATTGAAATTATCATCAATAAAATGAAAGAAATAATTATTTATGTTTTGCTTTTAAGTAAAAGATGAAAGTGCCAACATATATAATTTATGACACAACCAAGTTACCTGTAGTTGGTGGTCTTTGTCGATCACCGCCGTATAAAATCACTTATATATCCCTGCTTATTATAATATATGTTTTAAAGTCGTATCACTTGAACTTTTACCGAAGTCGCATCAATACCTTTTGACCGTAATTTCATTTACGTCCATTTAAATAAGACTTATCCTTCTTATTTGATTTTTTAACCGTTTGGTTAAGTTATGATTTTTTGTTATAATTATTATATTTTTATATTAAATATTATGTCTTTTTTCAATTTTTGTATTATATTAGTATATTTTCTTTATTAATTTTTGTATTTTAAAAAATAAAAAACGAAAACTAAAATTTAAAGTGAAACTAAGCAAGTCCTAAGGTATTGTTTGATATAATTTTTATTTTAAGTTTTAATTTCTTTTTTTTAAATATAGAAACTGAAAAAATAGTATAAAAGTAGAAAAAACAATACACTAATACAATATAAAAATCGAAAAAAAATAGCACATAAACCGAAAATAACACACAAAAATTAATATAAAAATTATAATCAACAACAATACCAAACAACCCCTAATAAATTTATCTGTTTTTGAACATTTTAAGCATACACTTGTATTTAAATGTTTTATTCACGTCCTCACAATATACAAGTGATTAATAATAATAGAGATAAAGAAAAATAATAAGAGAGATGTGCAGTCGAAACTAATCTTTTATTAATTATACATAAAATGTTAACAAAAGGAAATCAAACACATCCTACTCGAAACACTTGACAATATAAGGATCTTCCTAATCAAAACTTTATTAAAAAATTCTAAAAAAAACTCTAATTTTCGCAAAGTTATCTCTTTCTTCTTGAATGTTTTGAAACCCAGTTCTAATGAACTTTAAATACATACCTTTTGTTTGGAAATTAAGTAAAGGATAATCATGAATCTTAAAATCTTAATTTCTATTAACAACTAATAACATATTTCAATTTGATTACATCACTCCAGTCAATTAAATGACAACCCATCTAACTACGTTTTTATTCAATTGGTTACATTACATCATAAATCGAATAAGATAAATTTTTCATGAAGGAAGATCATCCATATTTAAGAAGATCTTCATTATTTTCAAATATTTATGTCAAATGGTCTTTATCTTTTATAAACTAATTTTTATTCAAAATTATATTTAAATTGATCTTATCACATCATAAAATGCCATATCATCAAATTACTACATGCATATTCCAATTCATTAAAGTTTACTCACATATAAGTCCATCAAACGTCTATAGTCAAGTCCATTAGCCATGATTAAGCTCATTTATGGTACATTTTTTCGTTTCATGATTAAGTACAAACACATACCAAACTAGAATAAAACCTCGTAGATTTTACATGCCTTCAACCTCTCTCGTTAAAGTCCAATGCTTTCGCACACTTTTAAATCTCACATAAATGAGTAGCACCAATTTTGCATAATTTCATATCCAAATCTCATGTCTCAACAAAGATTTCTATTATTATATGTCTGTACTTGTTGAATCCCGCTTACTCTCCAGATTTCCTTGATATATCTCGCTTTATTCACCTATTCTAAATCTTTCACCTTGTTCTCTCATCAAATATACCTTTCTTATGCCAACTAGTATACCAAATATTGGTTAAAACTTGTTAACATTCACACGTCCACAACTTAAGTTTTATGAGTCTTCATGATTTATATGGAGTATATAGATAATTTTATAGGATGGTTGTCCCAAAGATTTTTACTATAATTTAACTTTTTTTACCATTACAAGACATTTTAACTTTATATTTAAACAACTTGTTAACTACAATTGAAAATATGTATTAAAATGTCACACAAACTATAGTTCAAGCTTTAAACTTCTAAACAAATTATATCAATTACATACTAGTCTTCTTTTGTGGAATTAGGTATTGGGTAAATCCAATGCATAGAGAACAATAAGAAAAGCTGAAAAATCTCATATATGATTCTTCTTGGTGTACATTTGTATACCAAATCCATAACCACCACATTGTGCTCGTTCAACTTAACGTATGGAAAGACCCCAGCTGAAAATAAAATAATTTGAAATGCAAATCAATCAGTTGATTTCTTAGGCGCGGTCCGGAGGGGAGACTCCCTAATGTCTGAATTAATATTGATTAAATAATTTATCCACAGATTTCTTGATCTTGACAGCTAAACCAAATTAATTTTGTCGGATGGTCTCCAAACTAGAAAATACAGCTTAGAGGATGGACATTTCTAGGAATTGATCGAACACAAAACAGAACAGTAAGGTTGACGATCAAGTATTGAGGACAAATCCAATATAAATAAATCATGTATGAAAGAGTGACATAAAGTCAAGTGGGGTCATTTTTGTTAGAGAATTAGAGCACATGTATAGTAAAATACTTCTAGGTTCTAGCTCTCTCTTGATTTACAAAGAATAATCTAAGAGGTCCCTTAATCTCCGGAATTTACAAGACGTAATTAAACTTGCACACAATTTTTTAATTTGTTTTATGAGTTAAATATAAGCATTAAATATGTCACTTTCTTATGCACTTAAAAACCAAGCTCAGTGATTGGACCGTTTTGTGCCATGTGCCTTTCTATTTCTTTCATGCATAAAGATGAAATTATCAACCTTTGAGGCTATAAGTCTTGATTAGGCACGCAAACCAAAATTTAATAGCATGTTCAAATTCTATTTCTAACTTAATTTATCTATTACGATGCTAAATGCTATGCATTGATACAATCATCTTTATCAGTTAATTTATTCATTTAATGATTTTGGAATGAGCATATATATTGACCAATAAGGCATGTTGTCATTATGTCCTTATAATTAAAATATTTTGTAGGATTGGATGTTCTCCGGTTGTCTATAATAAGATTTACGTTAGAATTTTTTAAAAGTATTTCATATAGAAAATGACATGTTTTCAAACAAATAGTGAGATTTTAAAATAAATAACAACAATTATTTTTTAAATATCTTACAGTTTAACACTGTTTAATTTTAAGATAAACCCTTAAATATAAATATTATTCCAAAAATTACGTTTTAATAAGAATTAATATAATGTAATAGCATTATATTTATTTAACATAAAATATATTATATCAATGGAAGATATTATCTACTACTTAAGGACTGAATTATTTGCATTCTATTCATTGAAAAAATAAAAATAACCCTTATTAGAAGTCATATAAGAACAACTGACTGTAAAACTTGATATTGAGCACAAAAATGAAATTAGACGTCAGGATGGTTGAACATAATAAGAGAAACTATTTGGATTCATATACCATGCAATTAATTTAAGTTACCAATTAATTCCACAACTTAATTTCACAAAATACGAACAATGTGGTAGAAATTTTTATAGTTTCACCTTTTTTTTAAAGAACTCTGTATTTAAATTAATAAAACATGCTCTATTTCATATTCTCTTTTTGATATTATACTACATAATTATCCAATAAAATTGATAATAAATTCTTAAAATTGAAGTTACAGAATTTTTTTTAAATGTTGAGTGTAAATAATTATTACTAAAGGTCGACAATGTAGAGTTGGCTCACTGACTGGAATGTGCTGCTTTACACTCCGATTTAAGCAGAGATTTGGGATTCAATTCCTTCACAAGTAAGAATCACAAAAAACTTAAAAATTTCGACACCTGATAATAATGATAAGGAAGAGACTCGGAGTCCCCACTCGAACCTTGTATTGTAACCCCCATATATACAAGGAGGGGCTTGGACAAAAATAACTCCTATGTCTTCACGGAGGGTTATTAGATACCTTACTAATATTTGTATTGAATTTATTTTAAAAATAATATTGTGTTGATATCAATCAATATTAATATTATTTTAGTTCATTTTTTAAAATTATAAATTAATTTTTAAATTTTATAAAATTTATAAAATAATATATAAATATATTTATAATAAGAAATAAGAATTAAATATTAAAATTAAAAATTTTAATTTTTTATTCTTAATATCAATAAATATAAGCCAAAATACCACGCTCTAACCAATATTAATCAATATTAAAATTTAGTAGGATATAAATCGTTTTTGTTCCGTTTTTCAATCGATTAAAGTATAAGACAGAATTCAAAAATCTACTGGCGAGACTTACTTGGGCCACTAGTTTTTTCTTAATGATAATAATGAGATTTAAAAAAAAAAAAAGAGAAAACGTGGCAACTTTATAATCTCAGTATAATTTACCAATTAAAATTTGATAAAAATGCTAAAAAAATATTCAGTAGTGAAAACAATAGTATGAAATCTGAGATTCTGAGCACTTCTATAATAATTGAAAAAAGAGGAATATCTGTGGAATGGCGTCCAGCTCATTCTCAGTACATTCTTAAGATCTCCGACCTTCCACCTCATATTTTCTTTTTATTATTTAAATATAGGTCCCACCCTTGTCATATTGTACGGAAGACAGATACCTCCCTGCCGACGTGGAAGTCTCTCGAGCATGGGACCCTAATCCTTTTCTGTGTAGCCGTTCCCACATTGAGTCATTACATCGTTGTTGTCGCCATCGCGACAGCTGGATTTTGACACTTGTCGGAATCTCAATGGTTAACTTCGAGAACATTCGGATACGCTCTGCCCCACCCCGCTTCTACTCATGCTTTTGTCTGCTCAGTTAATTGGTAAGACGCGTGAGAGCGGTCATGCCTTGAAAGTTGGCCCCTACGTGATAGGAAATAAAGGGCAGCGCCGATAATTTTCCGTTTTAAAAAAATTGAAAATTTCCCTTGTTTATTGAATCATAAAAATAAAGATAAAATTTGAGAATCATTATTTTAATAATTTTGTGTATCATAAATTATTTATTGTATAAACTATAACAATTATAAAAACTACTAAAATAATAATAGTGTAAGTGATAGACATACCAATATTTTTGGAGGGCCATTTGCAATGACCAGAAGACAGAATTTTCGAACAATATTTTAAAAATTGGTATGATTACCGTCAGCTCATACTGTACGGACTTACAAACAGTATGAATCAATTGAAAATTTTATCAAGTTGGAATATCGTTTTGTATCGGTGGATTTTGAGTACTCCACACTTTGCTATAAATTCAATTTTTTAATTAAAAAATATACATTTTAATTTAATCATTCACCTATTACCTATATTTAATTCCAACAACTTAATAAAAATTCACAAAATATCAAAAAATCACAAAAATACCAAATTTTATATATTTGATTTTCAAATTATTTTTCAAGTTTCGTACAAGATTTCGACAAGTGATAAGAGTTTTAGTATGATTTTAATATTTGCATTCATTTCCATAACCCAATTTAAAAAATTTGAGTTGAAATTGATTAATTTTTTAACTCTAAAATTTCAGATTTTTTAATTTCGTTAAATTTTCACTCAATTAATTGTTAATTAATGTTTAACTCATCAAATTTAAGTATTATAGAAATTGAATTTGATATCAATGCATATAGATTAAATCAAATCAAAATTAGGTAGAATTAGGGTTTTTAAATTGAAATTTTTTAATTTCAGATAAAATTGTATTATGTCTCATAAAATTGAATGTATAGCCATGTAATTAGATGCATGAATAAGCTTATAAAATCATCAATTGCATTTGATATGGTAAAATTTAAACTTTTCCCAATCTTATGAATATAAAAATTGAAAATTTTCAAATTTAAGTAAAATTGTATTAAGTTTTATGAAATTGAATGTATGTTCATGTAATTTACATGAATGAGCTAAATGAATCATCAATTTAATTTGATTTGGCAACATGATTTTTTTCAATTTTAAGTAAAATTGTGAAATTGAAAATTTTTTATTTTAAGTTAAATCGCGCTATATTTTATAAAATTAAATGTATATTTATATAATTAGATGCAAGAATAAGTTAATGGAATTATCAATTGCATTTGATTTGATAAAATTTCAATTTTTTCAATTTTAGGTGAAATTATAAAATTAAAAATTTTTAATTTTAGGTCAAATTGTATTATGGTTCATTAAATTAAATGTATATTCATGTAATCAGATGTATGAATAATCTAATAGAATCATCACTTGCATTTGATTTAATAGAATTTGAATTTTTTCCAATTATAAGAATATTGAAACTGTAGAATTTTTAATTTTATGTAAAATTTTATTAAGTTTTATGAAATTGATGTATAGTCATAAAATTACATGTATGAATTTGCTAATTGAATCATCAATTACATTTGATTTTGTAGAATTTTAATTTTTTTCTAATTTTAGAAATATAAAAAATGGGGAATTTTTAATTTAGGTACAATTGTATTAAATTTTATGAAATTGAATATATATTTGTGTAATTATATGTATGAATGAGCTAGCTAAATCATCAATTTCATTTAATTTGATAAAATTTGAAGTTTTGTCAATTTTAGGTGAAATTGTGAAATTAAGAATTTTTTATTTTAAGTAAAACTATGTTATATTTCATGAATTGAATGTATATTCATGTAATTAAATGCATGGATTAACTAATAGAATCATTAATTGTGTTTATTTAATGACTTTTGTATGTTTCATTGATTATAATTAGTTTATTTTACTTAATATCTTAAGCAATTGCATTGATTTTGACAGGTACATATAAAGTAGTTCAACATTAAATACCGCTAGTGATACTTCAATCTCTTTTGAAAGAATTGACAATCCGGCATTAGCTTACAGTACATCAATTCCTAATCCTGGTTCAAAGAGCTAGATTATATGTAATTATTATGTCGATACTTTAAAAAGTGGAGGAATCACAATATTAAAGAGATATTTGGTTGGAATAAAAGGTGACGTTAAACCTTGTAAAAAGATTCTTCACGATGTCAAGTGGCAAATAAAGATTTTGATAAAGGAGTACAAATAAAGAAAGATAAAGGAGGTAGAGTGAGTTTCAACATTAGCATTATGAGTTCATTTTTTAGAGGTAATGGAATTGATATTAGTAAAGATAATATTGATGGATTTGATGTTGGAGGGCCTTCTATCCCTTTTACTCAATAAAAAGGGAATGGTTCAAGTAACAGTAAAGTTATACAGATAGGTGGTCATTTGTTGTTGTTTTTTTTTTCGCTTCAAAAATAACTTTAGGAGATCAATCTTTTATTCACGCCACCATATAACACAAGAGAAGCAAGTGATCAAGTAAATATAACTATAGATAGATGGTGGTATGATATGAGTCTGTTATTCAATACTGCTCAATCACGTTATTATTAGTTTATAGTAGATGCTATTGCTTCTTATAGTCCGGGATATAAAGCTCCTTCAATACATGATTGTAGAGGTAGCTCCTTTGATATATGATATAGAGGTAAACTTCTTTTCAAGTCAGTTGCTGAGACGAGACAATATTTAAAAGAGAAAAGGATGATTTGGGTTCATTATGATGAAGTCATTAATGAAGTTAGACCTGAGAATATTGTACAATTAATCACTAACAATGGTGTAACTTAAAAATCAGCAGGAAGAGGTTATAGAGCGCATATAACTATTTTTATTGGACTTCATTTGTTGCTTACTGTATTAATTTGATGTTGGAAGATTTGAAAGATAATAGATATTTTTCTATGATAGTGGAGATTATGCTGAAAGATAATAAGGTAACGAGAATTATTTATAATTGTACATAAGTCTTAAACTCGATAAGGGGATAGTTTATTGGTGGGAAGAACTTATGACGCCCTATTGTTACAAAATTTACCACTAGCTTTTTAATATATAGAGTTTTATGGTGATGAAAGAGTTATGACAGATGTTTACTGATGATAAGTGGTTAGCTTCCCAACATAAGAGATCTAATGTCGAATTGAAGGCCGCTGCCATTATTATTGAAGATATGGAGTTTTGGTTCAACTTTCAGTTTGTAGTTAGAACTTATGAGCCTTTAATCAAAATCCTTCACTTGATGGATAATGATAAAAAACTGACGATGAGATATTTTTATGATACTAGAAAGAGGGCCAAGGAAGATATAAAAGTCAATTTGAAGAGCAGACCTATATTGTACACCCTTTTTTCTATCTATCATTCAGAATATATGGGAAAATCGGCTATACACTCCAGTATTTACTATTGGGGTATTCCTCATTCTAAGTGTCTACTTCTTGTACGATTACGAGAAGAGAGTTGAAGTTAAAAGAGGGATGTTGAAGACGACCACCATTATTGATAAATATGAGATAATGTGAGACCTTATCAACTCACAGATAGTGGTATATAAGGAGGATATTGGTGATTTTGGGTCTCTTTAGCTGTATAGTAAAGAAAGAAGCTCAATCCAAGTACATATATATATATATATATATTGTTACTTGTTACAATTAATTATTACTTGATTTTATTTACATTTTTTTACAGTTACTTAATATGGTCATTTTGACTATAATGTTTTAGAATTGCAAAGGTTTGCAATTGGTATTTTGAGTCATTGCGTGAGTGTAGCTAGATGTGAAAAGAATTGAGCATGTTAGAATTCATCCACTCTAATAAGAGGAACAAATTGGAGTATAAAAGGTTGAATGATTTGATTTATGTTAGATACAACTTGAAGTTTTGAAAGAAGTATGCTCGTTAGTAATTTGATTTTATTTGTTTACAAGGAGTCTAAGTAGAGTAAATAGTGAAAATAATCCTTTTTTTAGATCATATTGATATT
Source organism: Pinacopodium congolense (assembly GCA_028565735.1). Taxonomy (NCBI): domain Eukaryota; kingdom Viridiplantae; phylum Streptophyta; class Magnoliopsida; order Malpighiales; family Erythroxylaceae; genus Pinacopodium; species Pinacopodium congolense. Next base: position 2,541,601 of record JAOXYD010000002.1, read on the forward strand.
TTAATTGATTGGGTATATGAAGAACAAGTCTTTTAGATGAGAGTGATAAAGAGATGCTAATGTTCATTAGGCGGATGTTGATATGTCATTTGTTGGGATGATATTGGATAAGGGTGGTGATGAGGTTCCTCTTTCTGATGAGAATTTTATAGTTGATGATAAATGAATCCAACTTGATTTGAACTGTCAACGGCCTAGACAATAAAGATTAATATATTTTCAGGTTATTTTCCCTTTTTTTATGGTGTTTGATATATATGTTAAATGTTAATTTTTTTAGGTTTTAACTATACTTTATAAAGTTATTGTCTTGGATAGTGATATTAGTTATAGTATTTTATTCTATATATTATTTATTGTATAATATTTAGGTAAAAAGTTGATTATAATTTCATGATTAGAAGTTATTACTTGATTATTACTTCACGATACTTAAATTTATTGATTATTTTTTATATTAATTCAAGTTGATATTTATTTGAAAAATAGATGAAAATTAGGATTACTGTGAATTAAGAAAATAATTATTTATTATTTATTGCTACTATTTCATTATGTTTTGATATTTTAATATTAAGATATGACAGTTTGATGATTGCTATTTTATTTATATTAATTCAAGTTATAATTTATTTGAGAAATATGTAAAAATTAATATTAATAAGTATAATATTGTGTGAAAATATATTATATTTATGGTAATAATTGAATATTTGAAATAAGTTAAAATTATATTTACAAAGGATATATACTATATAAAGAAATTATTGTACAGATTTTACAAATTTTAAAGATCATTTTATAATTTTAAAATATAACCAATACTAATATTAATATTGATCAATATTGATATAATATTATTTGGAAGCGAAAACTATACGATATTAATTTTCAAAATATTGTTCCCCCGAGTTGCCTCAGCCAAAACAAACTCGGGTACTTTGCAATTGATGATAATTCTTTATGTTATTGTCAACTTCGAAAGTGTATTATTTGCTACGTGAATGGCCTTAAAACAACGGCGATTTTGGACAACGATTCATACTATTTAGTGGTACTTGATGCTCTTGCACGAATCATTTTATTTAGTGGTACTCAATGCTCCTGCTAACGCCTACAATGTCTTAATCAAGACAGCTCATTCGGTCTTAATCTTATCCGTATATTAAATTTTAAAAAAAGCTTTGCGACCATCTTACATCTCGTGGAATATATTTTAAATATATCAAAAATTTTAAAATTTTAACGAAAATATGATAATTCTTTTATTTTAAATATTTTTCAATTGAAAAAATAGCTTGTCTATTTATATAATAATATTTAAAAAAATTTACGAGGCCTATCACACAAATAAAGTCATGAATAACTGTTGTATGTACTGTGACATGTACAAAGACTCCTTGTCGAACTTTTGCGTCAGTATTCATCTTTTTCCAAGGGCTAAGTGGAGATTTGACGTCAAACAAATTAGTGGGATTATGTCAATATCATTTTGGCAGATGGTGTTAATCTAATTGGAAAATCCTCATCAACACTTTTTCGATATGGTTACCATATCTCCTCTCGAGATACATAATTAATTAGCTTCAACGTGAACAATGATGCATGGGAGGATTGTACGTACCTTTGGAGTACGAAAGAAAAGATACTCCATAGTCCATACATGTCACCTTTTAATATTCCTTTTCTTTTTTTTATATATTTTTTATTAGCTGAATCAAGAAGGGGGCCTTTGCAATCTATCGGACATCTGCCTTCTTCACATGACAAGGGAATCTCTGGGGGATACTTGTGTCATCAATCATGAGGCAGGTATCATCTTCTCGGATGCCCCCTACACGAATAATCCATCATATCAAACCTGTGTTTTTCGAGTTCGTATTGTTTCCTTTTTCCTATATTATTTGAAATGGGATCTTCAATCCTATGATGTAAAGGGGAATTACAAACCACAACTCTTGCCTTCTGGTGCTTCTTGTCTCGATGACAACAAATTTTGTTGATGTGTTCTCCACAGCGATTGATGTGATGCTATTTTTTTCCTATGCATTTAACCAAAAATGTGGAGGTGCAGCTAATAAATTTGAGGATTGTCGATGGAGGCATCATTGGTGTCGGGTGCATGCGTCACAATCGCTGTTATAATTATATGATTATAAAGATTTGAACTATTAAGAACCCACAAAAAGAAAAATAGAGGTTAATCAAGTGATCGTAAGTTTTTAAATAATTCAAATGCATTACCTTCTTGCAATGATCATCATAAGTTAAATTATTTAAAACATTATTTGTATATTAATAAATAATAAAAAATATACAGAAACATTTTACATAATTTCATAAGTAATTATCAATAATTGTCAAAAACTAAAATATGTTTTAAAAATGAGAGAGACGTATAAAAATTGTGTCAAATCTAATTAATTTTGAAAAGAGAATATAAATACATAAATCACAATTACAAGGTGGTGAAAAGCAAATTAATTAATAATTATAAGTTGGTGATTTTAACTTATTTTAAATAAAAATATAATAATATGTGACAATTATATAATCTTGACGTCTATAAAGGAGATTTGATAATCTGAAAAAAAGAAAATCAATAATTTTTAATGTAGAAAAATTGGTAATCTCTTCTAATGTAAGAAAATCGAACCTCTAATACTCGTAATTATTATAAGATGACTATCAAATACTTCCATTCTTCCAATAAATAGAAAGAAAAAGAATAAAAATTTCAGTAATGGATTCTTCTTATCGTAGTACCAAGCAATTTGCTGCAAGTGATTGGACGAGACCATTGAACCTTGCACATAAAATGACCAAGGCAACTCATGTCGGCAAAGTGCTTTATGATAAATTTAAGGATAGACATAGAAGAAAGGATCTATATGCCATATATGTATTGTATGACTTGCGCTAGAAATGGGATTTTCAATGTCATTCGTCTTAAACGTAATGATGGCTAATTAATGAACAGTCACTCGAAAGAAAGATTTGTCGGGGCCTAAGAGAGAATGCAATGTATATGATCAGCATGACTGCCATGAGAGTACTATGGAAAATATACTACGAGATCTAGGTTTTGTCGCTACTTATCAAATTGATTCAAGGAATCTACATGTGAATCTGTAAAAGCTTATAACATCAGGGATTTGCTTCTTGTCAAAAGAGGAGGAGATCTTCAAGCATCAGTTTCATGTTCTGTTTTTCTCCTTACGCCATTGAGTGAAACTGGAGAATGAAGGGCTGACCTGACAAACCATTTTATTTTGCACGAAATGCCTTGCCAACTTCTTTTTTTTAGTATATAACAATCAATTTTCAGTATTTAAATATGTACTTAATAATGTATTATTACTAAAAATCTTATTTGAGGAAACAATGACTCAAAATTGCATGAGATGTTTGATCAAACTAAACAGTCTTAACCTAAATGTACAACACTATAGTATTAGGAAGAAGTAACAATAATAATTACCAAATAAAAACATTGAAAAGAAAAAACATTAATATCCAGTAACGTATAGGTCACTTATTAGCCTGGAGTGACAAAATTTAATGAGCCAAAAGGGGCATTAAATCCCTAAATTTAAGCATCCACGATGCCTATGAGAAGGGATCCATAAATAGCTAGACAGTAGACACCCATTTTCTTAAGAAAACAAAACAAAAACCTGAAAATATACTTCTTTTTGTTACAAGTTTAAGTTCCCATTAGGAAACCAAAAATTATTTAGACAATTATGCAAGTAATCAAGGGCTGAAACTCTAGTGTGAAACTTTCTACGTTTATAAAATGTTCGGAAAAAAGACCTCGTTATTGATGGAAATCCAATCTTCTGTCGGATTCCTTTTGTAAGTGCTGATAAAACAATTATGTTATGAACTTATCCCACGTTAATTACATAGACAAATCCTTAAATTTATTTTTGGAGTGGAAATTTAAGGTTAGAAACATTTATGAATATTTTAAAAAGTTAGTATTTTTTAAATTTTATACAAAATTTAGAATTTTTTTTTGAATTTTTGTATAAATATTGAAGGTTCAAATTTACTGTTAACCTAAAAATAGTTATAATCTTATTAGAAGATCTAAGCATAATTTTGGGTATTGTATCATATCCATGAATATGCGTCGTATCACAATATCTATAGGTATCAATATCAAAATGAAAATTTTAGTTTAAAATAAAAATATTGATTAAAATTTTCATGATATCAATATTATTTTTCAACTTTTCACAATATTGACCTCTTAAGTATAATAGAGGTCAACATCCTAAAATATGTACATTTTTTTATCATTCATTGACCCTATGTAAGTTAGCATGTTTAAATGTTGCCTAACTCCTTTACTTACCAAATCACATATGGATAAAAAAACAAATAGGAAGGATAGAGTTCATATTATCAATGTTTATAAAATCGGACCGGACCGAACGGTCCGACCCGGTTAACCTGAAATCGGTCACTAGAACGGTTCGGTTTTATATAAAACCCCTCTTATAAAAGAACCGGTCAGTTTGAACTTAACCGGCCGGTTAACCCGGT
>JAOXYD010000002.1:2555040-2575072 GCA_028565735.1 Pinacopodium congolense
CAAAAATCTATAAAAATACACAAAACCCAATACAAAAATATAACATCCACATCCAAAAACCACAACCAAAAGCTTTCGCAAACGGCCCCGCTCTAATTATACTGATGTAATTTATAAAAGTCTAATTTAAATTGCATAGTGGCATTGGAGGAGTGTGACTGTGAGTACAGTACAAGTTAATGCAAACATGGAACAGAAAATCTACTAACTCAGTAAACACATATAGAAGTAGAATTACACAAGGAGGAGGCTGATATGTTAATTTTTTAGAAACGAACCAAAAATTTCTACTGGGAGTACCTTTATTGCAATCAACCAGCTGATGCTGATAGGAGAGTAAGCGAGGTCGATGAGAATATCTTGAAGTTGTCATCTTGCCATTTAAATCGCATTTTTGATTTTGAGATGCAGAGGTCTCCAGGAGAGCAGCAGATCCTACAGCTTGAGGTTTCCTTACAGACATAAAGTGTTGAACCCACATATTCGTCAGAAGATCACTGGATTCTTCTGCCATATTTCGCTGTGCTTTAGTCCTCTGAGAGTTGATTTTCTGCCAGCAACCATGTGAAAGAACCTTAAACTGGAATCAATTTGAGAAAAACTAGAGGACAACATATCAAAACTAAACTCTTACAGATTCAAAGTGAATCCAACAAAAAGGGGGATCATCTTCCTACCTGACCAGAACGATTACAATCACCGCAATGAACTTGTCGTGACAACTTTGGATCTGATGCCTCCTTTTGAAAGCGACAAACCCGAACACTCACAGATTTATAAAGTTGTTTGACAAATGATGTTTCCATGGATTTAAGATAAAGGCTATGTTTCTCGTCTGTCCATTCTGTGGACACAGATTTTGTGACTTCTGATCCCTGCACAATACATTTCACAATACGATTAGATTCTTTAAAAAGGATAAACAATTATCAATCCCAAATGGTCCAAGGGGGTTCAAAATAAAAGATTTCAGTTGTTAAGAATTGAAAAGAACGGCCTTTAATAGTACCGCGTAAATTGAATGTCAATTAAGAAATGCGGGTGCTGGTAAAAGGATAAAGAACCAAAGTCAAGAACCTTGTCGGTTAATGATTCCAAGTCTCCAAACGCATGCAACTACTCGATCTGGACATTGAACTACTTAAAGAGGAAGGTTATTTCATGATTTTGCTTCAATTCTTTTCCAGTCTACGAAGAGTAGCAGGAATCTAAGGGAAGAATTGCACAGGTGTTTATGTTCATTCCTTCAAAAAAATCCAATCTTTGGAGACCAAAAAGATCATTCAAAAAACAAAGCCCTCCTACTCAATCTATATATGCACCAAAGAGAGAAGGGGACTATTGCATATGAAGACGACAAAGTTCTTCTTTTGTTCCTTTTCTTTGTGATTTCGTTTGCTCGCTATATTACATAGGAGAAAGCTGGAAATCCAAGCTACCCCAACAATCCAAAAGAACGAAAAAGAGAAAAAAAAAAAAAAAAAAACACTCTACATATTAGGTTAAAAAAAACTGGGAAGTGAACTGAAAATTTGCAGCGACAAAAATTCTAAGATTACCACAAGAAAAGGAAAGAAGAATAAAAGCATAAGTTCCTCACCCCAGAAGTAGCCAACTCGCCTGACTCGTCACCCCTTAACCCCGAGGTTTCAGAACTGATAACGCCAGCTTCAATTCTCCCGGAACCATCCATCGTACTACTACTCACTCTATATTTCTTTGAAAAGGTCTATGAGGATGAGAAGAACCATACAAGAAGAAGAGGCAAGGCTTGCTTTCTCTTTTGTTTTGTGGTTTTGTGGGGGTGGTACAGGGTAACAAAAGAGATTACAGGTGTCACAACTTTTACACGTGTCGTGGGGTCATGAGTTGCCACGTCATTCTGATGAAACGAAAGCCCAGATATTTTATTTCGGTGGAAAATATCTCTTGTCTTCACTTGTGCGTTACGGTTTCGTGGCACTGCACTTTCCTTATCGCGTTCTTCTCCTTCCCTCCTCTTTTCTAATCTCGGGTACATTTGTCATTTTCCCTTTGTGTCATTTAAACGAATCAAACTGCAGAGGCCAACCGATGGAGCAGTTTAGATTTTGAATCCTAGAACGCCTGGCTGTCACAGCAAATTTAGCCTTATTTATTATTTATTATTTTTTAAAAATATATAAATTAAAAATTTTATTTATTGCTTTTTATTATAATTATTTTTTAAAATCAGAAAATTTTAAAATTAAAAAAAATTTTCACTATTTGAAAACAACATGATTTATTAATTAATATGTATTTTTAAGTATTTAAAAGTATTTAAATTTAAAATTTTAAAAATTTTCAATTAAATAGATTTTTATTTTTATTTTTATTATGAATGTTAATTAAATAAAATTAAAAATTGAAAAAATAGAAGTGATAAGGTACCGTTACTTTCTTTCCAAGTATTGCACCATTCATAGGCACCAGTAGAAGTCAATAAAGTGGATTTAACAGTTTAATAATCTGGAGAAGGGTATATAAGACACAAATATTTACTTTTATTATGTTAAAAATTTTCAATGATTTTATTTTTTTAATTGTTATATATTTTGACAGATTTTGGGTAATTCATCTGATATAATCAAGAAATTGCAAATTTTTATAAAATAATTTCAAATTAAATAATACTATTTAAAAAATCATCTTTTATATTTTCAAAACTACTTTTGAGTTTGGCACGGTGGGAGCTATTTGTTTGATCAATGAACTAGAAAAATATCTTGGCGAAGATATAATATCACTGCCCTAATGGATAGAATATAAGAAAATCCGAAAATCCCAGGCTAAGGATACCGAACATAGAATAGAATCATTCTGTTGGCTACCCTTAATTTGGCGACCCGTGATTTGATGAGATATTCTACACACACACACACACAAACACCAAAAAAAAAAATTTAAAAAGTAATAATAATTAACAATCAGCTGATGTACATAATCCAAATAAACCAAGCTTCCGTACCAAATAGGTAGTTGAGAACAAGAACAAAAACAAAAAAATTCCAAAGCTTTTGTTTCTGGTGAAAATAGTAAATCAAAAGGCGACAAGCTATACGATCTTTGATGTATAAAATTGGGCTGGAGGAACCTTGTTTTAGCAACAATGAGCATAAATGGGACGAATGTACTGAATGATGCCTTCGGCGGCTGAACTTGGCAAATGTAGAGCAACTATTTACCTGCTTCAGCGTTTCAATTCACCTGCGGTGCAGTATCTCACCCAACTCTGATGCTGATGTCCTCATCCATGTTCATTACGTCAAACCTTGCAAATTTAATGTCGTATTCGTATTCGTCTCTACCTCCTCTTCGTACTCACGAGGCAAACCCCATTTTACGTGTTGTGGTGGAAATGGGTTACAGCTTAAGGTTCCGGCTTTTTTTCGCCTTCTGGTATTACTTCTTCTTGCAAGTCAATTTGACCTGAATTCCCAGAAAAAATGAGCATATAAAACAAGTTTGCAAATGATTGACGTTGATTACCAACTTGAGATTGTCAGCTTTTTCACATGAATCATTTAGTAGACAGAGACCAGCAGATTCACCAGTAATATATTAGTTGTTTTGAACAACCAGAAATATCTCGAAATTCCAGAAATAAAAAACAGAACATCGATTGCTAATAACTGATAAGCTAAACTACAATTCAACTTAATATTATAAATTCAACTTTATATTTAAGGAATTTGTCCTCTACCTTTTAATTTGTAAGAAGTGTGAAAATCAGATTATGTGCTGAGTTATTTCTCACTACCAAACGAAGCTGAACTTATTAAAGAGGAAAAGGCATTGTACCTAATAAGGACACTAAAGAAGGAGCCTTTGACCGTGCCTTGGATTTTATATTGGTGCCTGCAAAGAAAAATACAAGTCAGGCAGCTCTCTGATTTATAGCAATCGGCAACTCTATGCCTTATAATTCAGGTATCGGTACTAATTTCCAGTCTGAATGGTTTACAGCCCAATAAGTTTCCAGAGTATTGCAACAGGCGTCGAAATTTAAAATCTAAATTACATTATTTCTTAATTTATAATTTACTAAAAAAAATTATGTGAGTTGTGCTGGATAATAATTATTCCTAGAAATATAAAGAAAAATTAAGGTCAGTTTAACGTATTTCTACAGATACTGAGTGCTTCAGCCAACTAATGTAAGAGTTAAAATTGTCAATTAGATTTATTTAACAAAAGAAAGCTGATTTAAAAGGCAAATGGCTAAAGTGGTACTTCAATATCACAAAAAGAACATAAAATCTTAGCCTCTCGTTAGTCTTTCTAATCAATCTCAGAGTGTCATTAGTCTTTTTAATCCTGATTTTTACGTGCTTAGGTTCAATGGGCCGGAATCATTTGTTTTCAGAATAAAAGTTCTAAATGGTTTCTCAATGTAGCAAGACACTAGACAATAAGATGAAATCGGGGTAAAGAACAAGGTTATGGAAGAAACACTAGCATTTCAAGCTAGCTTACCTGAACTTTCCACTGATTTAAGGACGTCGGATTTTGTAAAAGTGAATCCCATGAAGTTAGTATCTTTTGATGTCAACATCTGTGCCATAGAACAGGTAAAACATAGAAAAAAGAGTTCGTTTTCAAGGTTCGTATATTATTTGCTTGAATGATCCTTTATTTTCTTCTATATGATGATGATTCATACCTTCCTCCAAGGTCCAACGGACGGTATTGTGGCTGGTTGACCTTCCAACTGTCAAAAAATGAAAAGCTTACCATATGCATCTTATTCCTTTTATATAGAAGGAGAAAAGTGAAAAACGTAATATTCTGCTATCACAAGCAACAATAATGTACGGTCATATTTTACAAGCTTTCAATTGAAATGCAGAGAAAGGAACACCTGACTAAATAAAAAATAAAAGTCTTCTGGACTTCAAAATCTGTTCCTAGAGGTAAGACGTTCATCAATTGTTGCCAATAGATAACATAGTATATTAGCTTTATAAATGAACAAAGCGTGGAATAATCCTGAATTCTTCGCATATTGGTCTCAGAAAAGGGTTAAGGACTATCGAAAAACAGAAGAAAGAAGAAGCAGCTGTTTTAAAGAACTAAACTACGACAAAAAGCAATATGTTGGAGACCATAGAAAGATGGGACTTCTAGAAAAGGATATGTGCGAAATTTGGGATGGTGTAAAACGGAATTCATTACTTGGGTCATGGATTTCGAGTTGGCAAATAAGCTTTTGTTAGTTGAACCAGTTCCAAGGTAGTAAGGGCATAATATATCTTAGCAATTTCACCAACTATGACGATAAAGGTATTCCAGTCACAATCATGCACTCACTTCAGGAAATTTCTCAAAATTTTGTGTATCCGTGTCTCCGTTGACTGTAGGCTTGTAGGCAGCTTCCTCTTCATACAGCTTATCCCACCGAATGCTTTTGAACCATGAATGTGCCTGAAAAGTTACTGACTTAATACAGAACACTAGACAGAGAAAACCATGAAGAATAAAAAGCTATGACAAGAAGATTGAAGTTTCATGGCGTCATAAATATAAGATCAGCAAAAGAGAACCACATTAGTGCTGAACCAAAACAAAGTGGCAGAATTTCATTCCATAATCAGCAGAATGATATAATGCTTATACTACCACGACACTGACAAAGTGAAACAGATGTAGAACATTTACCTTCAATTCTTGCACACCTCTTGTACCCAGCCTTGATTCCACATCACACATCATGCGTGAAATTAGATCTTGGGCCTCATATGATATTAGGGGTTCCTTGGGGAATTTGAGGCAAGTTTTCCAGTTTATTATCTGAAAGATAAAGGAAATACTGCCTATTTAACTTGTTGAGAATGTCAAACAAACAGCTGTAAGTGAGAACCATGACTTGGGGCAACCTTTCGGCATGTGATCCTTGGGTCATCCGAACAGAAAGGAGGATAACCTATGAGCATCTCGTACATGATTGCCCCCAGTGACCACCAGTCACACTCCATCCCATATCCTTTCTTCAACAGGACTTCTGGTGCCATATAATCAAGAGTTCCAACAGTTGAATAAGCCTGAGGAACGTACGCAAGACTTTGGAATTGCATAAGTAAATTCATAATACAAACAGTTGTAATCTGAGAAATGTATACAACTTGTTCATGGTCAGTGAGACAAAGATGCTACCAATGCACGGCGATTTCGTTTCCACTGTTGCAATTGTTCTTTGGGCATAGACCAAGGGGCTTTCTCGCTGCCTGCAAGGCCCCCAGATTCATTTGAGGCTTCCTGAATTGCAATACCTTCATTTTCCAGCAAAATTGTCGAATACTTCTCATCAAGGGGTTTGCACAAGCCAAAATCTGAAAGCTTTAAATGACCATTTTTGTCCAGTATCAGGTTATCCGGTTTAATGTCCCTGCGCCAAAAGTAAATACATGGGGAAACTGAAAATCAACTTTTCTCAATCGAAAGTGACCCAATTTTAGGTCAAGCTATTACCTCTTTAATAGAAAAAAGAAAAATGGCTGACCTAGCACGCTTATAATAGTGGCCTTATGGAGACCTTTCTCATCCATATTCAAAGTTACGACCTTCTATGAACCAATCCAATATTCTATCACTACTTATCCATCAACATACGACCTTCTATTAACTTCTTTAATGTTTCTTTTCTTAAATTCACTGCGTCACATACACATACACATACACATTGGGAGAAAACGAGAAAAGGAGAGACCCAGCTGTACGAGACAGGGTTGTTGTACCTGTGAATATAGTTGTGTTGGTGGATTGAATCGATAGCTAGGATGCTTTCCGCTATGTAAAAGCGTGCAACATCTTCTGGCAGAACATCTTCCCTCATGAGTAATGTCATTATGTCCCCACCAGGTAGATACTCCATGATGAGGTACAAGAAGTCAGAATCTTGAAAAGAATAGTGGAGTTTTACAATGCACCGACTATCAACTTCTGCAAGTAAATTCCTTTCCGACCGTACATGCTCGACCTGATGAAGAAAAGAAAAAGATTGAAGGCAAATAACCATGATGATGTGCCGAGAATGTATACGACTTTGTTGAAGAATTCAGGCATTAAAATCCTTTGACTAGTACCTACATTTCTTATATAATTGGATTAAGGTTAATTTAGTCGAGTCTATCAGAAATTTTGAATAAGGAAAAGGATAATATTTTACCTACATGAATCAAAGGTCCAGAGCCAGAAAATCACAGAACGAAAATAGTAGTAATGTTGTTTTTTCATAATAATTATGCAGGTCTTAAGAACATTTCCTCAATCGAATGTTTCGTTTAAAACATACAAAGATGAAGAAGGGGAGCATAGAGATTTAAATGGTATATTGGAGTGCTTTAAATTTGTGGTATTCCCCTTATGATTCTACAATGATGAGAGGTTCAGCTGAAAATAACTCTCCCCATTGTCGGATCATTCAGATTGATTGAGGGGGGAAAAAGGACTTAATACTCTAATTACTTCGAGTGCACGAATGAATAACTTTGAACCCCAATCTGGACTCACCTGTCCTCGGCTAAGCATCTCAGATTTCTTCAGTTTCTTCACGGCAAAAATTTCTCCGGTGCTTTTAGCTCGGCATAACCGGACCTGCGAGTGGTTAATAGAATGCATATAACTTGATGTCCTGTGCAGTTTAGAATATGGTTCCTTTCAAGCCTAGATACCAAACTCCATGATCTAAAAGCAGAAGATACACAAAATCGAACTACACATAAGAAACGCATATACTGAAAACATTTAACGCGAAAAAAAAAAGAGAGAAAGGAATCGTTTAAAAGAATGATGAAAGTGATTAAGAAAAGTCATGAAGTTTCCATATTTACCTCACCAAATGCACCTTTACCAATCACAGTTAATTGTTCGAAGTCATCTATTCCAATTTTACGCCTTTGCAACCTCATATACTCTGTTTCTTTCCGCTCCAAATTCCGGAGCATCTCTTCCTGTTCCTCATTCGATATTCGAGCCTCCTGTGCTCTCCTCTGAAGAGTTCGACGTCTGAAACAAGAGCATACGAGCAGGAAGCTAAGCATAATAACAAGAAGCTCATAATAAGAGCATGAATAAACTCATAACAGGATCCATTAAACTTCAAACAAAAAACGTGAGTTAGTCATCTTTACCTCTCTAACCGATCCTGAATTCCTTGCAAGTAGTTCTTATAGTGATTCTCAATGAACTGCTTGGCGGCGGCAGACTTCTGCCTGGTAACCGGAGACGAAACCGAGACGTCAGGACCGGAATCCAAATCGCCCCGATCCAGCCTGAAGTTCAAAGCACCAAGCCTCACCGTACCATCAGCCCCGTCCATTTCGCTGAGAGAATCAAGTCACCTCTCCATGAAAACGGTGGAATCAGAAGCTCATTTCAATGCTCGTTGAGAGATCTAAACCGAAGAGGAAGCGTGGAGGTTTACCAACTGTTTGCGAAAACGACCTGCTGGATTCAAAATGAAAATGAACTGGCACAGTTTACATATATATATAGAGAGAGAGAGAGAGGATCAACGCCTTCGTTATTATCGCATGAGCTGGAACCTCTGAAGCATTTTAAATGAGTCCAGTCCAGAGAAAGAGAGAGAGAGAGAGAGACAGACGGCAGGTGATTTTGCTGCGTGTAGTGTCGGCGGGGAGTTGTACATGGAACTTAGACTTGCTGGATAATAGGGAATGATTCTATTGGTTGCGTGTGTTACAGGCTACTGCGTCCAGTAGGAGGGTGAATCGCACTGCAACAGTGTTGTGATTGGGATGTGTGGAGCACGCTCATTGGGTAGCGAGTGGGACGGATTTCACGGAAGATGGTAAAAGGTCTCGTCGTGGTAGTGCGTGTTGGTCTCAAGTCGAGTGTGAGTGCGGTGGGATCACACAAGGTCTCGCTGGCGTCACGAAAAAAAAACCCTGACTTTGACGATTCGGATACGGATTCGGGTCATCTCACAATTCTCTCTCTTTTTAATCTTTTATTCCTTGAATGATGGTGCGCCACGCCATTTTTTCTAGACCTGCTTTTCCTTCCATATGTTACGGGAAAATCGGAGTCAATCTCAACAACCCTTTGATTATTTTAATTGATCTTCCAGACAGAGTTAACGGAAGTCCGACTTCCAGTTACAGAAGAACCTTCTAAAACTAGAGTCGAACTCAAATTTTTATGGAATTAAAATCGTAAATTTATTTTACAAAAATACACGTGTCTAACAATGAAACAAGTTCGAGATAGACGACTTCTTTCCAATTGCACCGAGTGTCTCGTACAGGTCTCGTACAGGTCATGTTGTTGGCAATTCAATAGATTTTCTACCTGGATTATACTTGATATTTGGTATGATTAAAAATAGTTTGTGTACTTAATTAAAAAAATTTTCAGATGGATCAGTTAAGATTCTAGCCTATTAATTTAATAATAACAAAATATGTTATCACTAGTACTTTTATATTTAACAATAATGGCAAATTAATTTATCAAATATCAAGCTTAGTGTAAGGCAAAGTAATCAAAGGCTAAACAAAATATATTACATATGCAGTTACAAACCAATTCTGATGAAGGACAATAAAGATGAATCAAACATCTTAAGATGAAATAAATTGTTATAATCTTTCTTGTAATTTTATCTGAATCATTATTATGAACTTGATTACTATTCTATTCTTGACATATAAATGGAATGCATAGATCCTTTCATAATCAAGAGAAATTTTGTTATTGATTTTTAAATAATATTTAGAAACATTTAAATAGTTTACCAAATTATAAGGGGTATGAATGAATTTAACCCAAATAATTTTTTATCTTTTAAAAAACTTAGAGGATTGAAAATTTAAGTTGGGTTAAGAAAAAACCTTCTTTCAATTCCTCGTTCTTTTCTTTTTAAGCCCTAAAATCTACACTTTAATAAGTGAAAAGGTTTTTTTAACACAATATTATATCATTGTCATATTAAATTTTATGTTACTTTGAAATTTATATGCAGAACATAGGTTCTACACAAGGACGTGTTTTGTGCCATGTTCTAAACACAATATCAAACATGGGATTATGTTTGTTACATAAGGAAGAAAGAAGAATTGTGATTGAACAAGGCTCCAACACAACAATATTTAGTGGCGTGTTTTTACTTCTTCATCTAATTTTTCAATAGTTGCTCTAATATACTCTAATTTTCCCAATTTAACTCTTTTTTCTTAAGTAAGCAAGATTAAGACCTATAATGACAATACTTTATAAATCAAGTATCAATTTCTTCAAAATTTATGTAAATTACAAGCAATATGTCATAAAAGTGATGACAAAAGGAATGCATGTTTAACATATATTAGCTATCTAATTCTAATTGAATAAGAATCAACTCAGTTAGTTCTTCAATAAATGAAACAATTACTATATCTAGCTTATGAATCATTTGAAGATAGTATAGGACCAAAATCTATAAACATATATATATAGGCCTTAAATATAAGTTATCAATCATTGATGATGGGATCTTTCTTATTAAGTAGTATTTTTTAGCTTTAGAACTAATTTGAAGTAATACTTATTCATTGAATAGTTGTAAAAGTATTGATGGAAAAAATAACTACTCATTCTCGACAACGAATATGTTAAACCAAGAGAAGTTCCATTCAAGTACTAACGATGACAAAATAATCTTGTTATTAATAAGTTTATTATGCTAGATGTTTTGGAAAGATAGGCTTGAAGGAAAAACGTTTAAGAGATATAATTTAGAGTTTTGGAGCTTAAATGGAACTTATTAAGAACAAAAACAAAAAGGGCTCAAGCTCAAGACTAAGATAGTATGCTAATAAGTTGTGTCTTATAATTTTCTTATTGTACTCTTATTTTAATCATCATAAGGTGTTGTTTAATTGGATCTAATCATGCATATTGCATTCATACTTAGTATTTAATGATATAGGTTATACAATCAAAAGGAATTGCATTTAAATTATCCTCTAGATACATAAAAATATTTTTAGGGAAGTATTTGGGTATGTGTGTATGTTAACGAAGTACTTGAAAATGTTGGAATTTATTCTGGGGTAATTTGATTGTGTTGGAATGTGTTAAATGTATTAAAAACTAGTCTGATATAGGACAAGTTAACCACCAATCTGGCATAAAACTAGTCGAGTAATGGTAGCTAATCAGTGTGTGTAATTGATTGATCAGTGACTAGTCGACCAGTACAGACATAAATCAGATCCTAATGGCTAATTTCAATAGTAAAAAAAGATAAATATAGTTTAATGGGTCCTAATAATAGGATGATTCTCACTTATGAATAGATGTGTTAGAGTGTTTGTTATGCATTAAATGGTGTAGAATTGAGTTATCATGTTTTAAGAAGCATTTGGGATGGTTTTTAAGTTATTTTTAAAGTGATTTTGTTTGAATTTTATTGTGTTCATTATTTGATGTAGTTGTGTCTTTAGCACTTTGAGTTAATGAAATATATTTGTGAGGAATATTTTAGGAGAATATGATTATGAGATTGAAATTTTAAAGAGTTACTCTTATAAGAGAGTGACTGAAGGTTACTCTCGTGTCCATTAAAAAAGAGAGTATTTGTAACGGTTGGTCTTCACAAATTAAAGAAGATATTGTTAATAAAATTTCCAACAAAGATTTGGAGAGTAGAAGTAGGTATGGGTAGGGCATCAAACCACTATAAATTCAATTTATTTTTCTCTTTTTTCAAGTTTATTTAATGTAGATCCATCTTATTATATTATTTATTACATTGTTTTATAATTTTGCTATTTGTTAAAAGCATAATTTTTAATTAGTTTCAAAGATTTATGAAAAAATTTTGTTACCTAATTCTCCCTCCTCTTAGATACTAATTAGAGACCAATAGTTGGAATCGGAGCAAGAACTCATATAAGCTATATTTTTAATAAAATAGTTAGTAAAAGTCAAGGATACTTTTTAATAGGATATGTAAATTCCCTTATTTTGATGAAAATAATTATGGAGACTTGAGAATTAGGATGGGTTTTTCTTTTGTCTATGGGTGTTTATTTTTATAAAATTACAAAGAATTGCCCTCACACTCTAATAAAAACAATAATTATTGATAATGTAGAGATAATAATGCCAAAAGATGAAAGCGAGTGCGATGAAAGGGACGAGAAACAAATTGCCTTTAGCAGTCAAGTTATAAATATTTTGTTTTGTAAATAAAGTAGGGATAAGTTTAATATAATTTCTAGTTGTGAATCTGCTCATGAGATTGGGAGCATACTGGAGATTATTTATGAAGGCATCATCCAAGTTGAAGATAAGGAGAGTAGGCATGTAAAGGAAGAAATTGCTCACATATACTTCTTAGATGATGAGGTACCTATTTACTCAAATTTTTATAATAACGATGGTATGGTACCTTCTTTTTCAAAATCTAATGATGATGATGATGATTGTATTATGAGTTAACTTCTAATGAATTAGTTAAATGGCTATAAGCCATGATTAATTAAAAAAAAGTTGCCTTCTAAGTATAAGGAATCTCTCAAACTTTTGAATGCATACAAACTAGAAAATGAAAAGTTGATAAATGAATTACATAGTATCACAGAATCTAAGAGTGTAAAGAATGATAATGAGAAAAAATTGAGAGATGGATAGAAATCCTTAAGGATTCCTTGTCTAAATTCATTAAGGATACAAAAAACTTAGAATGCATACTAAGTTCCCAAAGGCTTCATAAATGTGGTTTAAGATTTACTTATAAAAATGCACCATCAAATAGTAAGATTACTTTTTTTAAGGGAAGAATTTGGAAGACAAATAAATACCTAGGCCATCTTATAAAAATATTGCATCATCTAGTTCCCAACTAGAAACATTCATTATGCCTTCATGTATGGATCTAGACCAAAGCCTATGAGGGAATTGCATTCAACAAAAATAATCATAACTTTTATATAAATATGTAAACATAATGTGACTCATTTAGGCCCTATGTTAGGCAAAGTGGTCCAACATATTCTAATGTTCCTTATATGCATGTATATAATACTAGAAATATATTTTGTTATCATCCTAGGTCCAATTTCATCAAAGGATAGCATATAGTAATAGAAGAACCATAAATGCATTTAGTTAAAACAACTTATGGACCTATTCTCATTCACACAATGCACATATGATTTGTTATTTCGTCTAGAATATTTGTGCATGTTGAGAACTTTTACTATAATAAACAAAGTTAGTGGCATAATTCACCAAGGGATTGGAATAGTAGGAAGGTATCTAATCCTCGGAGACTCAAATAAGTAAGGACACAAAAAACACGTTAAATTTGTTTTGTAGGTTAATGAACTTCAAAGGTATCTATAACATTGAAAGAATAATCACCAAGATATGTTATTGAACTAAGTGAAGGTTGAATGCATTAGATATATGAAGTGAATCTGAGTGATACTTAATGTTTTAAATAACCATATTAAGTGATTCTTGATTATTTGAATGACTTAAATGTTTTTAAGTTATGAATGATGGACTCTAAATTGATTTAATTACAATTTAATTGATTTTTCATATATTGAAGGTACATGTTGCATAAATAATGATATTAAAAATGATATGTATATTAATATTACATTACTAGATTTTACATGATTAAGAGAAATTTGGAAATTATGAAAAATTTTGTATAAATATACTTTTTGGAGATAGAGCTTAGAGCTTTTAGATGCTTTATATAAGGAGAGCACTTACATGTATTGGTTATTTTGGATACCTTATGATAACTTATATTTGGATATTTGATACTAGAAATTATTTATATCTTTGATTGTGTATGAGGCATTGGATACATTTCATAATGTTGAATTCTTATTAAATTCTCTAGTTTATAATGGTATATTGTATATTTAATGTTAGACGTTAGATGATATATGATATTTGAATGATTTATTTTTTATATTTATAGATTTGCACATTACATTTAAATTTGAATGAATTGTTTTAGATGCTTATAGATTTTCATATTTAAACCTTTTTTAATATTAACAAAAAGGAGGAGATTATAATGTAATATTATTGCTTTTATTTAAAGAGAGCTTTGATTTTGACATTTCTCATGATTTTGTGTTTTTTTTACCTTATAAATGGAAGAAATTGCAATTTGAGTTTGAGTTTTAAGTTACTTATGATTTGATTGTTGAATTATTTGTTTTGATACATGAATTTTAAGGAAGTTTTCATATTTGATGATGTTTATGAGTTTTGAATATTAATGATATTGATAAATCTTAAGTATTTGAGTTATGATATTTGATGTGATTGTTGTTTTTGTTACTATATAAAAGGAGGAGAGAGTTTATAAGTGGTTTTACAAAATTCTAAGAAATTTTGAGTGATATTAAAGTCATAGGACTTATTGAATATATGCTTATAACTTTTTGATGATTCTAAAAAAGATAAGGGTAATAATATTTTACTTTATGTATGATTTATTTTCTTAATATCATATAGTTTTATCATCATAAAAAAAGGGGGCGATTATTGAACTAAGAGACACTTCACCTAAATTTTGATGATTACAAAATAATCTTACTACTAATAAAATTATTATGTTTGATGTTTTGGAAAAATTGACTTGAAGGAAAGAGGTTTAAGAGATATAATTTAGAACTTTGAGATTTACATGAAGCTTATAAAGAACAAGAACAAAAAGGCTCAAGCTTAAAACCAAGGTTGTATATTAGTAGGTTATATCTTTAAAAAATTTTATTATATTTTTATTATGGTCAACTAAATGTGTTTATTAGGCTTTAATCAGGTATGTTCCATTCATACTTAGTGTTTAATCATATAGGTGCATAATCAAGAAAAAAAATGTGAAAAAAGTTTTAAATAATACTCTTACACAAAAATACTTTTAAGAAGTATTTTGATATGTGTAATAAGTATTTGGAAATATTTGAATTTATTTTGGGTAATTAGATTGTGTTGGAATCTATTAAAGTGTGTTAAAAACTAGTTTAACGTAGGATTGATAAACTAGTGGTGGTTGTTGGTCGACCACTGTGCATGATTGGTCGGTCAGTATATTGTTGTGCAAGAAAATCGAAGAAAGGTACTCAGAAAAGGGTGTGATTGAGTGATATATATAATTTAATGAGTTCACATACTTATAAACAATTAGTATACTAATTTTTACTTATAAATATGTATATTAAAATGCATGTAACGCATCAAATTGTATGGAACTGAGTTGCAATACTTTGAGAAGCATTTGGGAACATTTTTAAGAGGATTTATATGAATTTATTGCATTTAGAATTTGGTATAGTTTTGAGCCTTTTAATCACTTTGGGTTAGTCAAGTAAGATATAAAGTGTATTGTTGGATAGTGTGATTATAAGAACGAAATTGTAAAAAATTACTCTTGCACCCACCTAGAAAGAGAGTGATTGAGGGTTACTCCTGTGTCTATTGAAAAAAAAAAGTAATTGAAATGGTTGGTCTTTACCTATTAAAGAAGATATTTTTACTAAAATTTCTAAGAAAAAGTTGGAAAGTGGGCATAGGTATGGATTATATACTGAACTACTATAAATTTGGTGTACATTTCTCTTTCCTTTCCTCTTTATTTTTCAAGTTTATTTGATTTCAATCCATCTTATTATATTATTTATTACATTATTTTATAACTCCATTGTTTATTAAAAAGGTAATTTCTAATTAACATCAAAGATTTAAGAAAATATTAATCTCCTAGTTTACCTTTCTCCCCCCTTTAGATGTCATATAGGAACTAATAGAATAAAATGACATGACTCCAACCGAATGTCATTCTCAGTTGGATACCCTTATAAAAACTTAGTAAAATAGGAGAAGTAATAAGGTTTTGGAAAAGAGGTAAGGCATGAAAATAGAAAATTCACAATATTTGAGTCTAATGGAGGCTTTTAATAAGGTGAAAGGAGAATTGATAACTTAAAAGAAGGCTTCTGATATTTAAGTTTTGCTATCATCTCTCTTTAAGGCCATTGTAGTTCTATCTATTCTTTTGTAGATGTTGCCCATTTATTTTTGTCCTTACCTCATGGTTTATGATCAATGCCCTTCTCTCTAGGTTATTATAAATTCCAACTATTGTTATTTTGTCTTTTTTATCTCATTATATTTTTGCATGTGCCTCTTTCACATATCTTAGCTATTGTTCTTTTGTTTTTATTCATGCTCTCATTTTCTTACTTCTTTTCCTCTTTTTTAATCTTAAAATTTCCTTTCATTTGCTAGTTAATCCTTATCCAGTATTTTTTTTAACTTTAATCCTTTTATTATTTTCATTTTCTAATTTAACCCTTTAAACTTTCCCTTTTTAATTAGTCAGAAATTGATTAATTCAATTTTAAACACAAAAATAATTTTTAAAAAATAACCAAGTTAAAAAATTAAATCAAATAAATTTAATTAATTTAATTATGAAAAAATGAAATAAAAATAAGGGTTGAAAAATAAAAATAAATGAAGTAAATTGAATAAGATTAGTAAATTATCAACCTTGTTAAATTTACCAAAAATCTCTTAGAAGAACAAAGGTTTAAAATTTAAAATTAATATAATGTAATTCAATATAAAAAATTTAGGAAAACAAAATTAGATAAAATAAGCCTAAAATGTTTTAAAGACAAAATTTTGTTCTT
The DNA here is from genome assembly GCA_028565735.1 of Pinacopodium congolense. Lineage (NCBI taxonomy): Eukaryota > Viridiplantae > Streptophyta > Magnoliopsida > Malpighiales > Erythroxylaceae > Pinacopodium > Pinacopodium congolense. Next base: position 2,571,732 of record JAOXYD010000002.1, read on the forward strand.
AATTTGCACTTTTTTAACAAAAAATTAAAATAAAGCTAAATTTATGAAACAAAATTAAGTGTCAAGAATTCCTCTTCACCAATGATAAAGTAAGATAATTATACATATTCCTCTTCATTTATGACAAGAATGACAATGTAAAAAAGGGCTTTCTTCACTTACTAAAGGAAGAAGATATTGACTTTCCAAGTGGCACTTGGAGAATGGACATAAGCCAAAGGTTGTTTCTCTAGATCACTATAAATCAAATTTATGTCTCTTTTCACATTCTCTTTACATTATTTGCAATTATTAGAACATCATTCATTTATGAAACTTCCATAATCATTTATTAGAATGGATAGTTCATTCGTTGGTATTCAAATAGCCTAAATAATATGAACACATAATTCATCTCTCTCTTGTATGTCATTCAAGAACTAAAAATTAGATTAAAGTGTGTCTCATTCATTACATATAGATTTTCAATGAAATTTGAGGAAAGTTTATTATGATACAATTTTCATCAATTTTGAATCAAGAGGGTCAAGATATTAATATTACCCTATTTTTCAAAGGAAATGATTAGTTGCTTTGGAAATTAGAATGAAAATTTTTCTTGTGGCTAAATATTTTGAATTATTAGATATTATAGAGAAAGGTGTTTAGGAAGACAATAATGAGAGATTAAATGCATTGAATAATAAGGCTATGTATGTCCTTCTTGGTTGAATTGATATGTGTTAAATAGTATGTCAATGTGTAAAATACCCTTGAAGTCATGATATTGGGCACACCCATAAAGTTACATAAGATGACACTAATAAATCAAGAAATATAGTCCCAAAGAAAGAAAGAAGAGAGAAGAATGAGAAAGATGATCATAAGATAAATAAGGCACTTAAGCCTACAATGGAAAATATAAGTAGATTAGAGAATGAAAAATCCAAAATAAAGTGGCAAACATGTACTTATGAATAATAATGATGAAGTATCCTTTAATTCAAACTTTCTTGGTGATAATGATTATAATGATAATAATGATGATTTTCCTTATGAAAAACTTGTTGAATGCCTATAAATGATGAGCTCGAAAAGGAGGAGATTATGTTCCAAGTATAAAAAGGCTAAAAACTCTTAGGTGAATCAATGATTGAGAATAAGAAATTAAATTGTGATTTGCATGATATAGTATATTCCAAAATTATAGTTGTTCCTAATGATAAAATGGCTTATTATATGAAATTGAGACATTGGAAAAGGAGATTAATGTCCTTAAATAATCATTGTCTAAATTCACTTTAGGAAGCGAAAAATTAAATAGCATGCTTAAGACCCAAAAAAAAAGAAGGTCAAATTGACTTATAATAACGCAGCATCTAATATTAAGATTAATTTTTAGAGGCAAGCATTTACATGATAAGCATATGTCTAAATCATCATATAAGTATGTTACATATTCCAAATATGTATATAAATCACATGCTTATTCTTCATCCTCCTTGTCTTAAGCAAAAGGAAAATTACATGTGTTCAAGTATGATTCACATTCCAAATATTGAGAACATAACATTTAAGGGTAAAACAGGCATAACTTTCATGTAAATCCACACTAAAAGAGCATGTAAAATTTGTCTCATTCATATAAGCCTCTTTATTATCAAAACAACATGAAACAAATCAATTACCATTAGGCTAAAGGTACATGTCAACCTTTAACATTTTTATGAAAATTCAAAAAAAACTTAACATTTATAAATTTCCAAAATGTATCCTAATATTTGTAAAATATTTTAAAAGGCACTAATTTTTATAAAATGTTAAAAATATTTAAACCCAATCTCTAAATCAAACTCTAAAACCAAATTTAAGAGCTCAAATAGGTTACTGATATGACATAAGTTCTATAAAAAAAATTATCTCATTAATAGTTGCAAATGGAACTTGACAAAAAATTAGATTTTCATCAGCCTTGAGATCTTTTATTAAATATATTTCAAATATTAGGGTCTTTTTTAACGGTGTAAAATGTTATATTCTTTTTTATTTTTCACACAAACAATAAGATTAAAATGTACCTTTAGTATTATAAGCCTTAATGTTTATGAAAAGGCATTACATATGTTCCTAATCATTGTAGGCATACAAGCACTTGTTACATGTTCACAAATCTACACAAGTTTATGAAAGAAAAATTCATGTGTCAAATTCATATGTTATGCATTTAAATCATATAAGAGCTCCTAATCCTCTACATGTCTAAAAGAGATTATTATGCCACTTACATTGTCCATCAAGATATATAAATGCATGTCTTTCATATTTTCATATATCTTATTTATTATGCTCAATGTATTATCAAATATTTTTACATCAAATGCTATTTTAGATGATTATGGTCTCATAAATAGGACTTACTTTTTTAAATAACGTTGTTTAAGTAGACTCAAAAGAATATGGGTTAAACAAAATTTAGCTAATCCTTACAGACTCAAATTTATTTGGGAACGTAAAACATATTGATTTTTTTACCTTGTAGATCAATATTAATTGGCATCAAATAAATACCTCTAATTAATATCACCTAAATTGATATTAAATAAGGAAAAGTAATAGTATCTTCTTATATTTTAAAGGACTAATACCCACACATTGGCTAAGTAAGGAAATTGGTATTAAAAGATCAAATGTTGAATTAAGTGGAGAAGAAAATGAGGTAACCATTACTAGTTTGTAATGAAAAATAACACTTTATATTAAAAGCCCGATAGTACTCAAGAGAGGAAGTGAATTGGGTGTTTAATCAATTTCTTATAAACTAAATAACCTAAGCTATTTAAACCTATTTTAACTATATTCACTTATTGAACTAGTATTTAACTTATATGATATGTTAATGATTAAGAAAATATAAATCAAATTCAATCAATTATAAATAATAATCACAAGTGCATAAATTTAAGAATGAAAGGGAAAGAAGATTATACTAAGATTTATAGAGGTTCGATCAAATCACTTAGGCTTGATCCAATCCCAACATATTTGATGTTGGAGGTTCAACTATAACATTCTTCCTTAGAATGAAGACTAACCTTTACAACTTTATCTTTCTACAAAAGAACTGAAGAGCAGCCTTTATAATCTTCTTTCCACTAAGGAGGTGAAAAGTATCCTTGCAGTCTTTTTTAAGAATAAAGAGTAACCAAAATACAATCTTACTTCTAATGGGTGATGAGTAGCCCTTACAAATCTTACTTAAAATAAGTGAAGAGTAACCTTTGAATCTGATAAGTGTGTTTCATACTATGTTTCTAGGTTGTTTTTAGGTGTTTTAAGTATTCTTGGTGTGTGTTAAACTTAGT
>JAOXYD010000002.1:2579109-2593519 GCA_028565735.1 Pinacopodium congolense
GTTACCAAACAATCTATTCTATGAAGCTCTTTTTAAAAAGCTCTTTTTTAAATGATAGCCAAACAGTCAACTGTCTTTTTAAAAAAGCTCTTCTCAGAAAAGCTCTACAGAAAAAAGCTCTACTAATAAAAGTTCTACTGAAATAAGCCCATCCAAACGGGCACTTAATTTGATGGAACCCTAATTCCCAAATTTTGTAACTGGCATCATCTCTTGCAATTTAGTAATTTCTCTTATAGATTCAACAATTTATTATCTCCTATGGATTTCTTGTCTCAATAGGTATATTTTCTCGTATTCTCTCTATTATTTTTTTATCTTCATTCGTTTTTAATTTAATCTTAACTTTGTTTTGATTATGCTTAAAAGATAAAGTTAGAAGCTAGACACCACAAATTAAGTACAGTACCTGGATGTACATCCATGTACTAGATTTGATTAATTATATCAATAGAAAATTAACGATGTTTGCCTTTTAACTTCATTTAAATGTATTATAAAAGTTTATTATTAAATTAAAAATTTTAAAAGGTTAAATAGTGAATTAAAAATTTTAAATATTGGCACTAACGGATCTCCAATTTGGTCCTTAATGAATCCTATTATGCTCCATACTGGACTGGGTAACGATACTTAAAAATCCAAATATTGATAAATCATGGACTTCCTATATCCACTATCTTTTTCCAGTCCAGATAAAGCCAGGGAGCAAAGAGATGAATCCGATTAAGCATCAAAAGCTTTTAGCATACGATGGAATTTTAAATAATCCTTCAAATTAGTGATAAAATTTGATATTTGGTTTTGCCAAATAATAGGGGAAGACATGCCCTAGCTGATTCAGAATACCAGTAAAGTGAATTTGAGTTAGTTTTTTTTTTTTATTATTAGGACATCTATCGTGTATCAACTCAGTTATATATAATATAAAACTTTATAGACCGTGAAGATTTATGATCATTATTTTATAAAAAGGTTCGGATATTTTATATAGGAAAAAACTACATTTTATTTTATTAATAACACTTTATGATTATTTTTATATAAAATAATTATTTTTAATTAATTTTTTATTTTACACGAAGATGGTTGTGAAAGATTACTTAATAAAATCTTTTTATATAATATATAAAAATATTTAAATTGTCACGGATTACATAGTTACTACGAAAGCATGTGTACAAAGAATTAGGTAATCAAGAATAAAGCAATAGCGCATGGAGGATGATGTGTCTGCTTGTACTTCTACTAGAGAAAAGCTTTTTCTTTGATTGAATTGACATTTCCTTGTACCACGTGGCCTAGGCCAAACTAACAAGCGTCTAAAGGGGTGTGGTTGGGGAGCTTAACGGGATGAATAAAGTCCACAGCACTATCACACCAATTCTCTGGATCACGTGACCTCATGTGTTCTAATGGCAGGACACGTATTCTACAGCTCCATGCACCCCCTCCATTATAATGAGGTTATATTTTGATGGAGACATCTGCAATTAGTTGATTGCCTATTTGGTCTTAATACTTTATCCAATAAAGAATCATGGCAATGGGATAATCACTTGTTTTTTCCTTTAATAAAGAAGATATAATTTTAAATTACATAACTGCCCGACTATTATAATAATTAAGACATATGAATGATAATCCGAATAACATAGATCTAATTGCAACAAATTATAGTATCGTTGTTTTTTATCACAATTACTATCTATTGGATTACACTTCTTTCATCGACAGTATAATTGTAACAAATTACAATAATATTTTTATCGTAATGACAATTTATTAGAATAATTTAGGATATGTTTAGTTAAGGAGTTGTTTGTTTCTTTTTCGTTCTTGATTTTATGTTTTTATTTTTTAAATATAAAAATCAAAAAATAGTATAAATATTAAAAAATAATATACAAATACAATAAAAAACTAAAAAAAGTATAAAATTAAAAGGATATACAAAAGCTAATAAAAATACACAAAAATAAAAAGAGAAAATAAAACGGATAGATAAATAGTGAAAATAAAAAGTTAAATTAAACAGTCTAGAAAGTGAAAATAAAAAGGTAAATCAAACAGTTCTCAATTTTCTATTTTTATTTGAATATATTTTTATCAATTTTTGTGTATTTTTTGTTTTTATATTGGCAAAAAGTTCACTTTCCCCCTCAACATTTCATAAATAGTTCAATTGACCTCATAATATTTTAAGAGGTACCACTTTACCCCCATAATATTTGTAAATAGTTCAATTTACCCCCTAATATTTTAAAAGGGATTATTTTATCCCTTAATATTTGTAAAATTATACAAATTACCCCCTGAATCTTTATTAAATTGACTTTTCATTAGTCGATTATTAAATATACACACATGACATGCTAACATGACAATGTGAGATCCAAATATAATGTTGATGTTAATTTTTAAAAAAATTAATTATTTTAATATTTTTATTTCATATTTAAATCAGGACATAATTATTTTTTTAATTCACGTCAATATTAGATTTGGGTTTCACATTGTTATGTCAGCATACCACGTGTGTGTAATTAATAATTGATTGATAAAAAAAGTCAACTTAATAAAGGTTAAGAGGGTAATTTACACAATTTTACAAACATTAAATGGTAAAATGATATCCCTTAAAACGTTAGTGGGCAAATTGATCTATTTTTTAAACGTTGAGGGATAAAGTGAACCTTTTGCCTTTCATATTTTATTTATTTGTTATTTTTTTATTTTAATGTTTTTTATTTTTGTATTAAAAAAACATAAACAGAAACATTCCTTAACATTCAAATCTTTAAAATTTATCTAATTTTCATTCTTTATTTAAAGTGTGGGTTCTCTGCAATTAAGGATATTATATCTTAATTTCTAATTTATCTCTTTTATGTAATATAACTATAATTGCAAATCTTAACATCTTTTTTTACAAGTGTTTTTTTTTACCTGAAAGTACTCCCCTAAATTATTTGGAATATGTTATGAATTACTATTTATTGGATTTGACTTTTGTTTAGCAAATAGTTAGTACAAAATTATTCCATATCTGCTCTATCAATCACTGCGTATCAAACTCAAAATTTTAAATTTTTATTCGTCCGTTTTTGTTAACCTAAGTTTGATATAATTAAAACGTTTAGAAGGTTTTTAAAAAGTTACACCACATTCAAGAGGCTTCATATATAATTAAAAATGTCATCTCTTATCTAGAAAATCAAAATGGCTTTATGCATCCATAGGACGAGGCCGTCAGTCAAATTGTCAATCTCAAAGAGGATGATGGACGGTCCATTTCAGCTTTGTTCAGGTAAATCCCTCTACAGTCTACATGCCTTGCCTTGAAAAGGAACAAAATGGACACGTAACACTTCCTTTGTTCACAATAATTTCCTGGGTTTGGTAGGAATGAACGAATGATCTTAAGGACAACAAGTGTCCGCAGATCCCATGCATGACTGAAACAACATATGATACATAACTGGAATACTTAATGCGACCGAGCTCTTGTCTTCTGCAAAGTGTAGTTTCGCCCCACGTGTCCCAATAATGGAGTTTCATATACATAATTACATTTGCTAATGAAGTGACGACTTCTTTCTTTGCCGGTCCCCTTTTTAAGACCTGAAAAAGCCAAAGACTGAACCGTCTTTTGGTTTTTGCTTTCCCTTCAAAAAAACGTTTCAAGATAACCAAATAGATATTGCCAAAAACCTTGATGTAAATATTGTAAAAGATAATCCAAAGATCTATTAGTAAAGTCTTAATCAATGTCAAACACTGCTGCCGGTGATTCAGTGTGAATTGAAAGACATGTTGATGATTCTGTCAACAACCATGTCAGACGCGGACATTCTCGCTATGTACGATATGAGGGACAGTAAAAGGGACACATGTAGGAATTTCAAGCAGTAAAAACAAACCTAAAAGCGAATAAAACAATTGCTTTTTTCTTTGATAAATAGGATAAAAATATAAGAGTTGTTTAGTTGGATTCTAGGTTATAATTTTTTGTTGTTATAATTTTTTAAAGATATGTTTGGTGAAGTTTGTTTTGATTTTGATTTTTTATTTTTTAAAAATAAAAATTTAAAAATAATATATTAATATAATTAATAAAAATATAAAAAATTAATAAAAATACATAAAACTAAAAATAAAAAATGAAAACAGAAAATTAAACTAAAGTTGTTCGGTATTATTGTAAGTTGTGGTTTTTAGTTATAATTTTGATATATTTGTATTGATTTTTATATTTATCTTCGATTTATGTGCTGTATTAATATGTTGTATTTTTTTATTTCTGTGTTAAAAATCAAAACTTAAAACACTAACTATATCAAACAAGCCCTATATCACCCCTTAATTTTATCTACAATGCTTTCAATAATAAGATTTTTATAAGATTTATTAGTTCAAATTCTCAAATGCGCTAATGTCATCAACTTTATAATTACCCTACAACTATTTTGTGTTGGTCCTAACATTGTTTCGTTGCCATTTCAAACTAAAACTATACACTTCTTCACGTTAGTGCCACTTCACCCGTCTAGTCATCATCCATTACACATCATTTATCACCTTAACGTACGTCATCAAACCCATACAAAATAGGTGTAGAGAGTATATTAAAAATTAAACTAATATTTAAAAAAATTGAAAGTTTTTTATGAGTTGCTTACACAAGATTGCAAACATTTGCAATCGTCAATCAAATTAAATGTAAGTTAATTTTAAATTATTTACTTTAAATAATCCAATTCCCTCATAATTAAAAGGCTCATGTTTGAATATCCGATATTTATATTAACACTTCCATTAATAATACTTAAGTAATAACTCAGATGTGGAAGAGATGCCATTTAAGTACAAGGTGTATTAAGTTTGATCCTCTTTCCATCATTTAATAATATGATAAACTCACTTTTTAATAGCATTAATCATTTAAAAAATGACAATCTAATATGAATTGATGACTTGATTAATACGAACTAGTTAAATTTTGCTAGTACTTATACGACAAATGACGTGGTAATATTCTTAATATTGTTCTAAATAAGGTCAATAAAATGTGGCATCAAACGACAATAGAGTCAACATCTCATTGCCCGAGTCAAAGCACAGCTAACTATCTGAAAATCTCAACATCTTTTGAGTAATCTTCAAGCAATAAATGTAATGGATAATGCTAACTTGAATTACATACCATTTTCAGAAAGGTCTTATCTTTTAGTATTTTCATAACGTTTGATTGTTCCAACTCTGGGCATTATCTTCGAGTTTTTTTTAATTATTATTATTTTGGAGTTTTCCAAAAATTTCTTTGAGTACTTTTCCAGAATTCTCCCTGTGCCTGTCCTATACTTCCAAGAAGTATTCGAGGGTAGTTTCGTACGAAACGTAAAAAGGTTATCGGCGACTGTCAGACTCTCCCAGAAATTAGTAAAAAAATCGAGTTGACCCAAATGCCCCTAGACTCATTGTAACGTGGTCGGCTGGAATTATACCAGACGCCTCTTTTTGGTTGGCTGTACATCACGTCTAAGAATCACGCTGGCCCACAATTAATTGAAATAAAGAAACTGAAAAGGGTAATTAAGAATTTCACCGTCTTGCAGTGTCTTAAAAGTTAAGGATAAAATTACATTTTAATTTTTAAAGAAAGATCTTAAATCGTTATATTTATAAAATATTTTTTAAATAATCTAAATATAAAATTTTCTTAAATTTTATTTAGAATTAACGTTATACTAATTTTTAAAAGCATTTTATTATTTTATACGTGAATTTTAAAATTATAATTTTAAATTAAATTCTTAAGAATTACATTAATTATTAACATGATAAAATTTTATCAATAAATTATCGTATCAATAATTTTAAATTTAATTATAAAATAATATTTTAAAATTTAATAAATATTTCAATTTATTAAAATATTTTACAATTAGTATATTCTTATTTAAATAAAAGAAAATGTTATTTTAAAATTTTGTTAAAAATATAAAAAATTAAAATTTACATTGCCGGCACTTGACGAAGGAAGGAAGCGACAAGTAGACACTTGGCGGATCCTCGGAGCGCGAGAAAGGATACAGAACCTTAATTTAATAATACTTAAAAAGCAAGAAACTCAGAGCAAAAACACCAAACTGAACTCAAAAGATCATAAAAAAGAAAGTGGAAATATTTTCTGCTGAGATCTCAGCAGCTGTGTCTTGTTGTTAGTACCCATCTCCTGTTGTGTTCTTTTATTTATTAATATTCTCATTTTACTCGTTTCTTTACCTCTGAACACTAGCTTTGATTGATGATTCACTCGCAGCTAATCATTTCTAAGCTGACAAAATTTGGTAGCTTCTGAAATATGGTTTTTTGTGATTTGGGTATTATTTTTCTTGTATTCTCAGCTCTTGTTCGTAGAAGTGTTCTTATACGTTTGTGTATTACTCTGTTGTGGTCTGCGTTTTCCGTTCAGTATTTTTAAATGAAACAGGGAGCTTGGTTAGACATGGAAAGTGTTGAACTTTTTAGAAGTTTTTAAAGGTTGAGTAGTTAATAGTTTTCGTGTGATTACTATGTTTCTTGGGTTGTAGACTTTTATGTCAATCCTACATAGGAAATCAAAGTGACACAGAGGAGGAGGTGACTTTCAGAGATTTCAGTTTTTTCAGATTAATTTTCAGCCGCTTGACACTGCTTTTATCCAGGTTTTTCTGAAAAATGGGGAGTAATTTGAACTTCAAGAACTTCACCAACGACCTGTCCTCCAAAACCGGTGGCGGTGGCGGCCGGCCGCCAGAAAACTTCCTATTGGCGCGAGAGCCGTCGATCTACTCTTTGACTTTCGATGAGTTTCAGAGCACCATGGGAGGGTCGGGGAAGGACTTTGGATCAATGAACATGGATGAACTGCTCAAGAACATATGGAGCGCAGAGGAGAACCAGACAACGGCAGCCCCTTCAAGTTTGCCCCAAGAGGGTCTACAGAGACAGGGCTCGCTGACCCTTCCGCGAACTCTGATCCAGAAGACGGTTGACGATGTTTGGAAAGACATAGCTAAGGAATATGGTGGTGGTGGTGGTGGTGACGGAGGTGGAGGAACTAGTTTGCCCCAGAGGCAACATACTTTGGGAGAGATGACTTTGGAGGAGTTTTTGTCGAGGGCTGGTGTGGTGAGGGAAGATGCTCAAGTAGCAGTAGCACCAAAGATCTTCACTAATGGTGCATTTCTTGGTGATTTACCAAGAACAGTGAATAATTCTGGTTTAGCAATTGGATTTCCGGCCAATAGGGGTATGGTGATGAATAACAATGGTAGCAGTCAGATGGCAATGCACTCCTCTAATTTGCCCTTGAATGTGAATGGGGTCAGATCAAATGGTGTCCAAGCACAACCACAGGGACAGGTTCATCAGCAGCAAATGTTAACGAAGCAGTCCAACGCAGGATACGCAGCCCAAATGCCTTTGCAAACCAGTGGAGGAATTAGGAGTGGGATTATGGGGATGGGGGATCAAGGGCTTGGCGGTGGTGGTTTAATGCAGAGAGGAGCTATGAACAGAGTTGGATTAGGAGGGGTTGGAACTGGGTCATCACCTGCAAGCCAAATTTCATCAGAAGCGGTTGTTGGTAAGAGTAACGGGGATGCGGCTTCAGTGTCACCAGTTTCTTATGTGTTTAATGGAGGCTTGAGAGGGAGGAGAGGTGGTGCTACAGTAGAGAAGGTGGCTGAAAGGAGACAGAGGAGAATGATTAAGAACAGAGAATCTGCTGCAAGGTCTCGTGCTCGCAAGCAGGTGAACTTTTTGTCTGAATTCTTCTCGTTGTCTGTTGTGCAGTCCGACTCTTTAAGTTGCGCAACTTTTGATCTTGAACTGAATTACAGATCCTAGTTTTTCCTTTTTCAAGGATTAAATTCTCTCATGTTTTAGAAACCATCAAGTCCATCAAAAACTAGATTTGAGATAAAAGGAAACAAGCAGATTTCTTTGTGACTTCCTGAAATTTGCTTAGATATTAACCTTCTGATTGTGTCCTGCTGCATATGCTAAAACTCCATGAAAGATTATGCAGCAGAATGGTATTGTGATAGCGATGATAAGAGAGGAAAGATTTTGAGAAGTGTCATTCATGAGAAGTTATAAGGATCCAGTTTGTTGGAAGGTGGTATGGAAGTTTTGAAATTAACATGATGTTTACCAGGCCTTTGGGACAAAATCAATAAGAATTATTTGGTCTGGTCTGCGTTTTGTTTTTTAAGTACAAAAATTAATGAAAATAATATATAAAAATTAATTAAAAAATACAACATTAATAAAAATGTACAAAAATTAATAAAAATATTCTGTAATAATTTTTAAATTGTCAAAAAATATATAGAATAAAAATAAAAACTAAATCAAACGTTCTTACACTTTAAAACCTTTTTGTTGAAGCTTTTTTAAACTGAAGCGAGAAAAATAAGGGATTGTTTTAATATTGTTATTGATTGTAAATTTTAATTGTAATTTTTTTGTATTATTTTTAAAATTTTTATACTATATTAATTTGTTATTTTTTTATTTCTGTATTTTAAAAAATAAGAAACAAAAACTGAACCTATAACGTCTGAATAGGTGTCATTGTGTTTTCTAAACATGGTCTTGGACATTTTTAACTTTAGGCATATACAACGGAATTGGAAGCAGAAGTTGCAACGCTAAAAGAGGAGAACCAAGAATTGATGAGGAAACAGGTACACCTTCTAAACCGGTTATCTGCTATCAATCCAAATTACGTTCCTAATCAATTCTTTTTTTATTTTGGTTGCAGGCGGAGATCAAGGAAATGCAGAGAAAAAAGGTACCTTTCCCTTTTTTTGACTTCATCTCTTCGTTCATATTTAAAGAAATAAAGTAGCAGAAATTGAATCTAGTCCTTTTTGGGTTTCGTTGCAGGTCATGGAGATGATGAACAAGAAGATGCAGCGAGGATCTAAGAGACGGTGCTTGAGACGAACTCAGACTAGTCCGTGGTGAAGTGGAGGCTTCGATGCTGTAAACAAGACCTGGCTTATTGAGAACATGGGGAATTTTGCAGTCTCTTGTGTTCCATTATCTACATGTTCTCTTTATGCTATGGAACCAAAATGTCCTTGTAACTACCTGTTAGCATAGCTACAACATATAATTATCAAGTGTTTCCTTGTACAAAGTAATGTCAATTTTGTCTGTTACCTCGAGTGCTTTACATACAGACTTTTTCTTTCACATGCTTATGGATTTCTGTTCTTTTTTCTCCTTAACCCGCCGCCAAATGTCTATCCATGGCCTGTTGGTTTAATGAGAAAAGAATACTTATTTGGGGATTAAAAGAATGAATAGGATAATCTAGAGGCTCATTGGAAAAGAAATGCTTGTGCACAGTTAGGTAAAATGTGCACTTACACGCTTATCAGTCAAAAAGATTCAAGACTCAAAAGAGATGCTCATCTCCCCACAACATCAGAGGAGTTCATAAGCATAAGCAACTATACTGAACTTTTATCATGGTTCCCCAAAATTATTCTCTTGATATCTCTTGAAATTGTTACCCCTTTAAACTGATCCACAGACTCAAAAATATTACTAATCCACCAATTTATAAGAGAGGCCATTCAGACTAAATCTTTCAGCAATCAAATTATTTCTACTTATCATCCTCCAAAAATTGCCAAAGCTCCTTAATTTCAGTAAGTTATTTTGATTCCTGCCTGACAGTTGCAGCAATAAGCAGTTAACACTGACCTCAAGTCCAAATAATCTATGGCTAGTAGGAGCAGCCAGATGCGCATTCTGTGTTCTTCCATGATATCATCTTCCTGCGATCCCTTCCTCTAATTGATCTGGTAAGAAGACCACCACTAACAGGCTTACACAATCCAACATCAACTACAGAAGTACTCTTCTTTTCAGATTGTGATGGCTCATCCATGAGGCAGTCGAACAATAATGCAAGACAGCGCACTTGATGTGCTAAGATGTAGTTTTCTTGATCCAAAGGTACCAATTTGAATATATGAAGATTGACCTGTGCAGGGTAAGTGAAATATATGAATTTATTTGCATCCACAAAGGGAAAATTTAACATAAGCAGCAGTAACCAAAACAAAATTTCACAAGACACAAAATCAACATATAAGTGAAAAATCAACATGCCCTCCTTATGCCAGTTTATAGCCAATCAAGTGAAAAATCAAGAAGCATTGTTATGTGACAACTGATTTTCTCCAGCAGCAATCAAGTTAAAAATCTGCTGTGTGTTTGGCATGCTTGAAAATATGTGAAGCTCCAGAGCTCAGCTAAATGCCATGTTGTCTAATAACAACAAATGGTATCTAGTTGCCATAAATTGCAAGAATACTCTACCGATAAAACTATTTAATAGCTTCTAGGTCACATTCACTTACTTCTGCTTCCATGGCACGGAGTTCATTGTAACATGCAGAGCTGTCATCTTCATCCTGGTTTTCTCCAATAGTGTGAAGATTCAAGGAAAAAAGGGGAGGCCTAAGAGGATATTCCATGCTGATCCTAACCTGCAGCAAGGGAAAATTAACATCAGGTGTCAAAGAACCAATCAATATTAGTACATCCTTGAAAAGGGTGGAATGAACGCTACCTTTGCTTCCAACTTAACGTTCCTCCCATCAGAATTTATTTTCCTTGTTAAAACAAGAGAATAGTCTTTAACCCCATAATCTACCCAATTCGTTACAGTCATGCCATAGCATTTAAATGAAGCTTCATTTCCTAAATCATGCTCAAGATGTGCAAAATCATCCTGTTCACTATCAAAATCCACTAGGAGCTCACTATCATCATCATACTTCTTGGAACTCTGTGATTTCACCATAGTGATTGGTGAGATCATGCTCTTTGAAATTAAAGTTAGCTCCCTGGAATGTCCTAGGTTAGATAACTTTGATGGTGTAAGCTTGGCAGATGCTACTGAAACCAAAGATGGGAGCTCTCCATCTTCCCTAGCACCCTCTGACTCTTCCTTTGAAACAATTGATTTTCCATTGGTGTCAGCATCTGTGGCTTCCAGTGCTCGGTCTGTACTATTAACAAGTGCAGATGAAGCCTGACTTGGTGTGGGTCCCACAGGTGACCAACTATGCAAATCACATAAAGGAGTATGTGAAGCCCATGGAACACTTTCACAACTCAATGAAGGCCATTTAAGCTTCACAAGTGAATCAAGCTGTTCCCTGTAAGCCAGTCAAAGAATCCAACTTTTCAACATACAGCACACCTCGCAACAGCAATAAATAAGCTTTTTTGGAAGCCTTACAACAAACTCATCAAATCTATCAATGAGATGGACAATAAGCAAGCCGATCATAAGTAGCAATACTAGATTGAAGATATATTTCAAAATACTACCCACTTCTTGTTATATAAATGATGAAAATTGAAAGCCTAACCAACATCACAAAAAAGTTAATATGCAAATTTTGACCACCAAAATGCTTTCATTCATAGAGTTATCTTGTCTTCCTTAATGATCCAACAGTCTTATTACATAAAACAGTGACTCACGTAAGAGTCAGCTGAGCCCTTTTTCGAGAGCGGATCCTCTGTAACACAGTCTGTATTCGATTCTGTTGGCGATATAGTGACAAGCCAGCTATAACATCAGATTTAGCTCCTTCACTGGCTGCATTTTCATGGCTACTAAGCAACGGTGCAAGCTCCGGTAAGAAATCAATCCCTGCTAAATGCTGAGCCCATTTATATGGACGTGAAGTTCTCTTTTCATCAAAAGAAGAGGCATTTCCAACGAGAAGCTTAGCTGACTGCATCCACATTTAGAAGAGCTATAAAAATAAAAATAAGGGAAAAAGAGAGAAAGAGAATGGTGAAGGTACATGCTGGTAAAACATCTATCCAGACCTGGTGAGGAAACTCAAGTCCAGTGTCATCAGGAAACAAATTGCATAAGATGTTATTTTCAGGTCCTTCATTGGATCCTTCAACCCCAACACATACAACATTCAACTTGTACAAATATTCAAACTTCAGAGTGACAAGCTTTTCAGATTTTGGATCAGAAACCTCATCATTGTATATATGGAGGCTAATCTTTAGTGGATGAACTTGGTATATTCCAACTTGATCAAGATTGTCCTTGCTCGGTACCTTCTTTGGCCTTTTCCTCCTTCTTTGGCCATCATCTTCCTCATCAATTGCATCATCCTCCAACCTTGAATTCTCTACATCAGTCGATATGCCTAATCCATTCAATAAACCCATTATAATTACATAGCTGCTTTCAGGCAGTTAATCAGTTGATTTGTAAATGAAGCAGCACGAGTCAAATTCATCAACTTGACATCAACTCAAATTCTTGCCACAACTTCAGGTAAAATGCATGTTTATATCTTTATCTGGTGATCATAATGTAAGTTAGACAAGAGCTTACCAGAGTCACTATTTGCTTGTTGGCGGGCAAATGTTTGAGCATCTTTTATACTTCCAATGAGCTCCAGTTCAATACTTTCCCCGAATGCTTCCTTTTGTGCCAGGAACTGTGAATAAATCACGTAAAGAGGGGGAGGAAGTAATTCTGCTGAGCTTTGCTGCTTTAATTTCTTTGTATGCAGCATCCCTAATTGGTTCTGAACAGGTAAAGAAGCTTTTTTAAGTGACTTAAGGTGCGATGGCAGACTTGATAAGAACTTCTTCCGATTGGCAATGGTCTCTACCAGACCCTTCTTCTGTTGTTCCAGTTTTTCACGAAGTTTGCACAGCTCCTTGCGCTGGTAGAGATGCAAAGTTAGTATTTTGGATCACAATCTTCTATTTCTTAGCAAACTGACGAAAAAGAAGAAAAAAAATCTGTTCACCTCTTTTTGGCTATTAGTTAATTAAAATAGCACATTTCCCATTAACATTGCATATTGGCAGACGATACAAGGGGAAAAAGCTATTATCTTTCTTCGAATATATAGATTCCAAAAGAATACTAACTAAGCTGAAGCCAACACTAAGTCAATTAAACTTTGCATAAGCTTGCAAAATCAATAAGCTTTCAATCCATCACCTATTACCAGAGCTCTCCACATATGTAGAAACAAAAACAAAGAGAGGTTTTTGGTGGCACCTGGAGCAGCTCGTAGTTGAGCCTCTTGAGCATCAAATTGTGAGAGCTATCGTCGGACAAAACCGGACTTTTAATATGATCAGGAGCATCTCGAAAGAATTCTTCCTCGGGCACAAGCTCAATGTCAGGATACTTAGACTTGAAGTCCTTACAAGCCTTTATGGCTTTCACGTAGTGACCCTTCTCATACATCAAGTTATGAAGTTGCAGCGTTGTCAAATCCACTGGCGCTTTCGCTCTCTCCGTCTCTGCCTTCACTCTGTCCTCCTCCAGCAATATCGCTCTGTTCGCCTACACCACCCAGCAACACACAGATAAACCCTAATTAACTCCAGATGACAAACAGAAAAAAGAAAACAAAAAGAGAAAAGACTGTTCAAAGAATATGAGCAAAGACCTGACGAAGAGAGACGAAGTTTAGAAATATTTGAGTAACAAGTTGTCGGAGTTGTGTTTTGGGCTTTCCATCTTTTTTGACACACAGAATCTGGGCGACAATGTCCTCCACCGAAGCTTTGGTCTCTCCAAGCAGTTCATAAGGTGATTTCTTAGGTAACAGAACGTCCTCCTCCATGGGCGCTCCCTCCACTATCTCGCCGTCCTCCATCCCAACCCTTGAGGTTCTACACAGCAAGTCTTCTCTTCTTTTCCAGTTGAAGGATTAGACTGGACACCACCTCAAATGGGTTGCCATTCAACCGCGTCGTTTTGGTAGTTCTTTTCGTAAGAAAATAAGAACGAAGGGCTGTCTGTCACGTTTAAACGACACCGTGTGATCTCGGAGCGCGTATGTGCGTACTTGAAACGACTGTACGTAGATAAGGAGTATCACTTCTGATTTCTATTTTTAAATTTTAAATTTTAATTTTATAAAATAAATTTTTATTTAATTGAAGAAAGTGTGAAAAATAAAATAAGAAAAGATGATAAAATATTAAAAATTATGTATTTAAATGATCGTTAAAAAAAGATACGTATGAAACTTGTTTATAAAATATAAAACATAAAACTTATTTATAAAATATAAATAATTTTTTATTTACAATTTTATAAAATTTATAAATAAAATTTATAAATCAAAATAAAACAAACATATTTCTTTCATTATTTTTATAAAAATATAGAAATAAAAAGTTAAGAAAATAAATAATATTAAACAAATGTGAGCATATTAATTTTTTTAAAAATGTCCAATCAGATTATATTTGATTATTTTTAATTTAATTAATTTTATAATATTATTTATTATATAAATATTATTTCATATTTTATTAATTTTAA
>JAOXYD010000002.1:2600869-2626285 GCA_028565735.1 Pinacopodium congolense
TACTAATTAACAATTAATTGAATGAAAATTTAACAAAATTGAAAAAAATCCAAATTTTAGGGTTTAGAAATTTACCAATTTTTGCTATAAATCTCGAAATTAGTTGATGAAAATGGATGTAGACATTAAGATGATGTTATAGCTCCTATTGCTTGTTAGAATTTAGCCTGAAACTTGAAAAATTGTCGAAAAATTAATTTAAAATCAAATTTGTAAAAATTGGTATTTTTGTGATTTTTGTTTGTTTTTTGAGGTATTTTGAAGTTGTTGGAGTTAAATGAAAATAGTGGGTGAAGAAGGATGGTTATGGAGTTTTTCCGAGAAAGAAGAAGGAAAGAAGAAGAAGAAAATGAAGAAATTAACTCTTGAGTTTGATATATACAAGACATCAGTCAATCGAATGTCTAGGATTGGTCAATTGAATGGTCGTAATCGGTCAACCTAATTATTCGTAATTAATTTTTTTGTCAACCGCGTAAAAGAATCGACTAAATGAATGAAACAAATGATGACCATCGGTCGACCAATGCATGATCATCGATTGATCGATAACTTTTCAAAATTATAATACTGCTCTTACCATTCGGTATTTCATAATGTGTCGGCCGGTACGGGCCGATTTCACCAGCATGAGTCAAAATATCGGCCTGATACGAATTTTAATCGGCCCGTACTGATGACAAACTGGTTCAGTATGTATACTGCTGGTATATACTAGTTTTAAAAACACTACTCCAAATCTACCCTTAAACAATAAATAATGTAAAGAAATAACTAAACAATTCAAAGATCATGAAAAGATGCAAAAGATGTAAAAGATCAAATAAACAAAAGCTACAACATACAAAGAAAAACTTAAACACTTAAGAACAATTTAGAAACATAACTGAAAACCACACTTATCAACTTTTTCACACTTAAACCTTTACTTGTCCTCAAGAAAAATAAAAAACAACCACAAAATACTATCAATTCGTCTTCAAAGAGATTACGAGCACGCATTCATTCAAACTTTAGCCAATCGAATGTCAAGTTATTACACACATCATAATTAGTTTTCATTAGTGCACATAAACAAACTCAACTTATGATATTATTATTCAAAAGTAAGCATAAACTCAAAATAAATTTTCCTCATGAGATTCACTCATTTCACCAAAGTGTATAAGGGATAGTGTTTCGCTGAAAGCTCTCTATAGGGAATTACACTACTATAGATTTGTAATTACACTAATTCTTTGTCATACTGATTACATGCTAAAATAGATTAAAAGAACTTTCTTTAAGATTATAATAGGATTAGGGTTAATAGGGGTCAAGAAGGATTTGAGGGGTTCTTGAAAAGCATTTATAAAGTACTAAGTGTACAAAGAGACCCAATATTTATTGTTGCTACTACACTTGATTCTTTCTTTTCTTTTCTCTTTTTTTCTCTTTTCTCTTTTCTCTTTTCTCTTTTTTCCCTTTTTCTCATAATTTCTCTTTTTTGTATACAATAAAAATGAAACAAAAGTAACAACTACATGTAATGCACTCTATGAGAGAAGTATTACTCAACTCATCTCAGAAAAAAAAATGAAGCTAAAAATCTCAAACTAATACTCACTTAAACTTATGAGTAGGTAAGACTAAAAGGTTGGAGGGTTTCAAAATAGGGTGTTTTATTCAAGAACAAAATGGTCAAAGGCTTAAAAGGTGTTTGCAAGGGATAACATAGGTGGATCATTTAAGTCAAAGGTTAAAAGAAAGATGGCCTTAATCATTTCTATCTCGCATGCATATAGTCAATATAAATTAGTTTAAATCAAGTTCTACAGGTAACTACTTATGGGAGCATCGCACGTACAAGGAATGAAATGACTTTAGAATAGAGTTATAAAGGCTCAACTCCTCACTTAGGCTCAGTTGAAAATCCGTCATACTTCTATACATCACCTAATCACTCAAGTATTAAGTTCTGAGTAAACTTATTCAGCCAACTGCTTTAGTCAATCAACATGATTCTCCTTCAATTCAAGTGGCCTAATTCAACTTCAAGCATACAATTCAATCCTATTCCAAGTATTATGATAAAATTTCATAGAAACAAATTCATCATAAAGGCTCAAATGCAAGGGAAATGATACTTCTAAAACTAACAAAACATGCAACCTAAATGACATGTAAGAATGCAAACACAAACATCAAATTTCATTAAAAACTAGCTACCTCCCCACACTTGAAGAATATATTGTCCTCAATATGTGAAATGATAACCAAAAACCAAAAACCAAAAGCAAAGCAATCCATAGTGCAAAAAATAAAAAAAACAAAAGAAATAAAAACATAATCAAACAACTAAAGAGAGGGTTAGAAAGCTTATGGAGAGGGTGGTGGTGATGACGTTAGGGATGCAATGTAAAGCCCTTGAATTTAGGCAATTCAATTAGATACTTCCAATAAATATTGGTTGAAAAATCCTAATAGGTATCTTCTACCTGTGCTTTAAGAAAACCAAAGAATTTACTCAACACTTTCTTATCCAAATAATGAGCCTGGCCCCTTAATCTAAACTAAAACATACTGGGTCAATTAGATTCATAATGCAAGGATGTAAAAAACTCAAGTGTTAGTTATTAAAAAACAAGGTGATCCATATGTAAAAATTGTTCCCAACCACCTTTTTGACACAATCTCAACATTCTATCTTTAAGTCCTATCTCTTCTAACAAATAAAAATCAAAATATTTTGGTGTAAGAATAGTCTTAGCCTTTAAAAGAACACACATATCACCCTCCTTTTTAGAGAAGATTGGGAAAGGAACACCAAAATCTATAGAAAATGTCCCTAACGTTTCGTCCTCCCACTTCAGCTTAAATAGGTGGAACATATTTCCTCACAACAAACTTGATTCTTGGAGGCATAATGAC
Source organism: Pinacopodium congolense (assembly GCA_028565735.1). Taxonomy (NCBI): domain Eukaryota; kingdom Viridiplantae; phylum Streptophyta; class Magnoliopsida; order Malpighiales; family Erythroxylaceae; genus Pinacopodium; species Pinacopodium congolense. The sequence goes on from JAOXYD010000002.1 coordinate 2,603,780, forward strand.
CAAAAACTTGCAAAAAATCATACATAAGATGAGAAATCTCAAGAGAGAAGCACAAACAACCAATAGAGAGAGAAAATATTGTGAATGGAGAGAAAGAATGAAGAAGCAGATGAAAATAAACACAAATATGCACAAAACTGAAACTTTGTTGAAAAACCTAAGGAAAATTATAAGATTTGATGAAAACGTGGAGAAAAAATGAGTAGAGAAGCTTGAAAATGGGGTGAGGAGGCTAAAACTAGAGAGAGGAAGGAGGGGGAGAGAAAAAGAAGTGAAAAAAAGAGAGTTTCAGGGTTTTAAAAAGAGAGGGGGTCAGACCTGTCATCTCGCCATGCATGATTATGCTTCTTGGAAATTGATAAGTTCTTTCACCCTCGTGCATTGTAGTTTTTTGTTTTTTATTTCTTAAAAAAAAAAGAATTTGCTTGATTAAATTTTATAATAAAAAATAAAAAATTTTCTATTTAGTTATTATTTTTAATAAAAAAATTAAGGTTAAGATTATGGGAGGTTCCTATGGTTTCACAAACTATCATTTTAGTCTATGTGATTTAAAAACTATCATTTCAGTCCCTATAGTTTCTTTTTTTTTTTTCACTAACCAGTGCTTCAATAAGTTTTCCTGACATGGATTGATACCATTTTGATCTTGCTGATGTGGTTGACACGTGGCTAAATGATGTGGCATCCTATTGTATAAAACGATGTCATTTTATATAATGAAGAAAGCTACGTTGTCTTTATAAGATTGTGAAAGGATATTCATCTGTTTAATTTTTTGACAAAATGATGTCATTTTGACTCAATGAATTAAGCACCATCTTCTTCCTCTGGTTCCCTCCCTCTTCGCTTTGGTCCTTCTTCGCTGCCAGCTATCCCTCTCTTATAATCAACGTTGTTCTCTATTTAGTCGCCCCTATCATCATCTTCATCAGCCTCTATTTTGTGACCTCTAACAAGTACGGGTCATGGTGGCTGAATTAGATTATAGGTCTTAGAGAGATTTTGTGGATTTGTTTCTATTTTTGTATGGGGGTCTAGTTAATGCTACTGATTTATGTTAGATTAGTGGAATAAATATGATTTCAATGAAGTTTTGTTATCTTTCATAGGGTTTCAGGTGTGTCATTCATTGGGCGGAGGTACTAGGTTTGGAATGCTTACTTTCTCTATGTTTCTCTCTTATAAAGTTTCTAATATTGTTGTTGAGCCTTACAATGCAATACTCTCTGATCACCAACTTGTTGAAATCTGTTTCCATACCTTTAAGCTCACTACCCTTAGCTATGAGTTTTGAAATTCCATTATCATCTTTTTCTTTTTATATTTGGTTTTTTTGGCAAGTACTTGGAACATTGATAATTGCTACTTCTATTGGCTTGATTGCTTCATGATCTGCATGCTTTAATTCTGCTATGACTTTTATGTTTGTGATTAAGATGCATTTCCCATCATATATAATGGGTTTTCGCCTATTTGTAGTGACTTGCAGGGAAATGAAAATTAAGATTCGTGTTTCTTTTTCAATTCTTTTTTTCATTCAGTAACCACTATGATTATTTTCTTAGATGACAATTGAAAAATGGGTGGCAACAATCAAGATGGATTTAGAGCTTATTTGAAGTGTGTAGCTGGTAGGGATCAAGGTAAGTATACTAGCAATAATCAAGATGGATTCAGTCAACGTAAAATGCAATAAACTTAATTAAGAGGCTACCAAAAAAACCTCCAATATTAAGGCGACTGAGCATTAAGACTGCTAACATGGAGAGAATTATGAAGGCTTAAGCTTTTAGGAATAGCAGCATGGCTAGCTACATCTTATGTAAGAAAACCATGGAGACTAGCCTTGATCACCTCTGGATTCAACCTTGATGACTCCAATACCTTTGGCAACGTGAGACAGAGTGTTAAAACTTAATCTGAGCAATAATGAAGGTGTTGGAAATGTTGATATTGAGAAGATTGCATAAAATAATAAAACACTTAATGACAGGTCTATTTTAAGGATGATTGTTATGAGACATTTCAACTAGTTCAAGGCTATAGAGTAGAAAAGGGAAAGAAATAACAATCTAACCCTCCTTAAGTTGTGCTTGCATGTTTCATTGCACACGACTTTCCCTATGTATACATTTTACTCAACCCCTTCTATACAGAATCTCTACGAAAGTTAAATAATCAGTGGTGGCAATTCTGCCAAGATCTTTTCATTAGTTGGGGGAATAATTTGAACGAATTGGATTTTTTGAGCAACAAATCGAGAAATAATTGGATTTGATTAGACATTATAGACTATTTAATTATTTGGAAAGGATCAATTTAAACCCTCTAATTGTTTCTGGGAAACCAATATATTTTCTTAGAGAATCTGTAAATACCTCTACTATGAAAAAGGGTTGGGATAAGAAACGCTTAATTTTTTGTACTCTTACTACAATTAAGAGATCCTCCTCAGTTAATTCGTCTAACCCAAGGATAGTTATAATACCCTGAAAGGGCAAGAAATAATAGTCTATAGTCGTGTTTTAAGATCATTGTATAGTGAAAATATTTCTATAATGATAAAGTAATAATATATGTATTTATGTTGCAATGTATATAGATGTAATTGTTGTAATATATGTTTTATTAAATAACAGATTACTTCGTTTGTTATTTACTTCTTTTGTTATTTACTTTGTTTGTATATAGATGTAATTGTTTGTTTGTTTGTTTTTTTTTTTTTTGATAACTTGAAAGTTGACTCCATTAGGATGCAAATGTTATTGTTGTGTTAATGAACTCATAATCAAGTTAAATAGATAAACACAAGAAAGAAAATTTAATAGCTTGCCATATATATCAACCCAAAAAAGATAGAATGTTACATTTGCAACTGATTTCTATAATGTGATCAATATTTAAATACAAAATACACTATTTTCCATAATATGGTTAACATTTAAACAAAATATGCAAGTTAATAATGTCAAGTGGGTGGTTTGCCACTAGGTCTAGAAGTACTAAATTTAGTTTTAGTTACATTCTTCTTCCTTTGAACCATTTTTGCATTAATAGGCTACTTTCCTTTGTTAATCATAACATCAATGACAACATTTTCTTTAGATGAAAATTATCCTTATAAGGCATAAAAAATTATGTTAGTACTTTTTTTAATTGTAAACTTGTCTTATTGGTACTTTTAATAAGACAAGTTTAAAGTATTTTAAGAAAGGATACTTACCATATGTGATATAGATATACTATTTACCTATGATATAGTCACGTCGGTTGCCTATGATGTGCTCGTATTTCATGTTTTTGAATTGTGCTTAATCTTGTTACATTTACTATAAGTGACAAAGCCTCTAATTCTTATTGAAATTTGACCTGCCTTACCCTCCATAGAGTCTTTAACTCATTTCTTTTTTGGTCATCCTAGTCTCTTCCTATATGTAAGAGGATGTATAAACTAACCATGTTATTCTCCAATAACTAGCTAAAATTACTTACCAGGAACTGGATTTAGAAGTTTCTAATAATATCTTAAGTACGAATCTTAGGAATAGTATGGATGAACATATTCTTCTGGATTCCCTTTATATAACATAATAACTAAAAGTAAATGATTACAAGAAATACCAGTCAGTTCCCATTTTCCATATGCACACTCCCTTGTCATGAGATTAACTGCATAATGGTAATTCATTTAGTGATAAATCTCAAATTTATTGTTACCTACAAATTGAACTAAGTAGTTAGTTGCCCCCTTTTTATTCTTCTCAATCTTCTTTAGAATTTCTGGACATATGTCACCATTATAAGTAGTCATTTCTTCCTTTTTAAGGTGAAGTCTCTTCATTATTACTCTTTGAATGATTTATAAATTAAAATAAGCTTGTTCCTAGCATTCCTAAGAAAAGAATTGAAAAACTCTACTGTGTTATTAGATAAAATATCACCCTTACATCTTCTGTTAAATGCATGCCTGTACCACCTCTTCTTAGGAACTTTGTCTAGCCAATCATGTACTTCCTTATGCATACTTTTAAGTTTAGCCATCTATCATTCAAACTCTCCCCTTATCAAAATAAAAGTGATATTCCACATCTGATCCTTGATTAAAGCAGATACCTCACATTGCCTTTGTACATTTGTACGTAAATGTCTAAAGTAATATCGATGATCATATTGCTTTAATTCATTTCCAAAAAGTTCTTTAAAACTCTGTTCATAGTTAACAAGATTAATAAGTTGATTACATTGTAAAAATTAGCAAGCCAAAATTCAAATAATGATAATAAGATCACCTTTTGTCTGTAACTCATAAATACCCATATGTTATTGCTACCAATGTCATCTAGTAAGTTGTTAATAAATCACTTCCATGTTTCTTTGTTCCCCACCCTTACTACTGCCCATACTAGTGGGTAAATATTATTATTCGGATCTCTTCCTATTACTATTAACAATTGTCTACCATATTAAGTCTTTGATACATATAATAGGTCTACAAGTATTGACAAAATCATATTTTACCTACTCTATACAAATGTAGCAAGAATATACAAATTCATTTTAAGTTCTAATATGTAATGAACCGTCACGATTGTGGTCTATGATAGCCAAAAAATATTCCTTAATTTTTTTTATTATACTCCTTCATCTTTAAGCACCAATTATATAGCATATCTTTTAGGTCTGTATTTTTTAATATCATAATATTTTGTTAAAGATCTCTCAATACTGCTCCCTTTAATCCAGAAATATCCTAACTTGGGCAATCTCTAAAGTATGACATATACTTCCTGACAATCCATTTATAATGTAACTTCTTATTATCAAATACTCTACCACATTTATAAATGTCATGGAATGTCTTAATTTGCACAGCTTCTCCATTTTGAGTGACACTAGCAAGGATCCTCCATCCACATGCTTTCTTACATTTTGCAATTATCTTTTGCTTGTCATTCTTTTTGTATACAAAATCAAAACTTTTTTATATAGAATAATTCTTCAATTCCATTTTTAATGTAACTACCAAATCAAATATCATCCCTTACTTAAGTTAAATTATAGAATCTATTGTGGTTGATGTAATGAAATTAGGTATTTAGGCGCTCTCTGCTCCTTATTAAAACTCCCATTTAGGCTACCGATATCATCATCAACAACTTCTAATTCAAGTTCTTCTAACTCAATAAGGTTCCCATCAATACTAAACTCAAACATGATGTATAGAATGTCTTCACTCTGACTATTAAATAGCTCATCTACCATATTCTCACTAGAATATGCCAAGTCACTGATAGGAGTGAAATATATTAAATTTTCATATATTTTTAATGTCATTTTAATCTTATTTTATTGTTTGAATACTCAATTTTTGTTATATTGCACTTAATGACATGTTTATTATCTTAGCATCAATTTTGGATCAAAACATGAAGAATTTAAAGCAATTTTAGCATAAAGCCAAAGATTACATCAATTTGAAAAAAAAAATCAGCTAAAAATGCAAGTTGCCAAAAATGCAGCTTGATGTGCGTTTAAAGGCTCGCCATATGCACATATTAATTGAAATCAAAATGATAGCTTTTGTCTTGGATGTTAAAAGCGGCTGCTGAAATCAAAACGACATGAAAAAATAAAAAGAGGAGAAACAAAACGACTTAGTTAAGGAAGGAAAGCATAAAAGGGGAGCTTTTGTCTTGGATTTGCACATAACCCTAGGATAATAAAACAAGAGATGGGTGTGGCTGCTGGCGGGTGGGACTGCTAGAGGGAGTGGCTTGGAGTTGGCGGGAGAAGCTGCGTTTCCAAGAGATCTTTCGAAGCTTAAAACTGCTTGGCAAGTTGTTGGTGAAGCAAGCTTGATCGAAGCTTGAAAAGAGAGTCAAATCCATTCCAAGCTTAGTGGATGACAAATCCAGCTTTCTAAGTTTCCAAAAGAAGCATTCAGCAATGTCTTCCTTAACATTTAGCATTTATTTTCAATGAAACTCCTGTTCATCTATTGCTTTTATCTTAGAAACTCATTTGTAGCTTTCTCTTTTACTTTCTTTTGTTTTGCTTCTTGTCTGAATCTTTGCTGTGTTTTTTTTATGTCCGAATCTTTTTATTTTTATTTTCAATTGCTTTGTTTTTGTGATGGCTGAATGCTACATTTTAGTTATAAGTTTAATGCTTTCTTCCTTTTTATGTTATAACATTTGATTGCCTATTTTAATTTTGTCTTTAGCAAATCTTAATTTGAATAAAATTTCATTTCATATTTTTTTATTTATGCTTAATGTCTTGATTAATATGTGTTTGGTAGTTTAGATTCATGCATTGTCTTAATTTTTAATTCATTTAATTTCAGTTTTTATTCAATTTATAATTGCTGAAAAAATTTTTGTTACAAAGTTAGTTTAAGTTTAGTTTAATTATGTTTTGGTTAATTAAGTAATAGCTTAGTTAATTAGTATTTGTGTTAGTTTAAATATCAATTTGAGTTTTCCTTTATTGTTTTAAATTTTTCAGCATTTGTTTTCTTTTAATTAATTATGTTTAGTGTTCATTTAGTTTTTGTTTTGCTTAATTTAATTATGTTTAGCTAGTTTAGTTTTGGGTTGGAAGATATTAATGGAATTTTGGTTTAGTAATTGTGAGAATTGATTAGGAATTGATTAAGCATTGTGATTTAGGTAAAGATTGAATTGGAATTCCATATAAATGACATGAATTAAAGACTAATTCTTATGATTGGCCATCCTAGGTTTAATGTCTAGTTCTGTTGTTAGGAATGAACTTGTGATACGTAATAGTCCTCGTGATTTCTATAAGTAATAATAGACTAATTGAATTTGTCAATGAATTTAATCAATTTTGCCTAGAATCCCAATTCTCTAAGTTATACAATTCGAACTTGTGAGATTATGACTTAGGCTAGTCATTCACTAATTTATTAATGCTATCGCATCATTAAATCTATAGATCTTATTCTAGGTTGCTTCATGGTTAGGGATATATTTTCTATCGTATAGAACCTATTTAACAATTGGCGGAGCTGAGGGTTTGAGAGCCTGTTAGAACCTAGCCCAATTGCAAGTTATCCATTTCGAGGATCAATTATAAGTCTAGAATTCCTGATTTATCTTCCACCCATCTTTCGTATTTCTTGATTGTTTCTTATTTGTTCTCTGTTTCGTTAACTGTTTTTAGTGTTTAGTTTTAATGTCTTTACTTCCAAAGGTTTTTTTTTCTGTTTCCTTTTAGACAATATTAGAGACAACAATTCACTCTAACTTTCTGTGAGATTGACCCTGACTTGCCCTAATTGTTTAGTTAGGAAGTTTAGATAATTTTATTATTTGATAACTTATGATGAGCTCATCAATCACTTACCCTTAAAAACTCTTCATCGTTTATGATGAGTCATCTGAATTCTCATCCATCTTAGTTGAAATATAAAATGCACGATTAGCAATATTAAACAATTTAGGATGTTAGGTCATATTATTGCAATTGTAAATAAAACATGAAATTTGATATCAAAGCATTAATTCTAAAAGCTAAGATTACCAGGAATATGTAAGAAGATAAGGTATGCAATTTTTCAAATTTGTTTTAAGAACCAATTACTTATCAATAAAAAACATGTATAGTTTTAGATTGAGATTGTTATACATTTGTTTCTATATAGATAAGTTGAATGGAAGATAACTTATAAGTGGAAATATACGGCAAAGACTAAAAGAAAAACAACAATGCATCAAAAGCCAGTAGAGGACCACTAGAGGACTATTAAGAAAGATAACATGAAGGAAACTCAATATAATTAATCATACAATTTAAGATTTTCTGGACACTGTCATCACACTAAACAATTTTTTTCTATTTTTATACATTGAAAAGATTGTACACACAACCAAATATCAAACATGAAGATTTCCACTACAATAAAGTTGGAAAGAAAATTTTCAAAACAACTCCAAGTAGAAACGAAGAAGAGAAAACACACATATAACATGAGGCAATCACACACTCGTAGAGATAAGCCAACACCAAGTTATTATATTATTCATTCATACATTTCTACCACGACCCATTACGAGATAGAATCCTATTGCATAGAGATTTCAATGAACTTCACCTATTTAAGGATTTAGGGAAAACCTTATAAGGGAACCAGAAGAATGCATACACAAATTAGAGGAAGGCAGAAGCATGAATGCATACCAAAAACAAACGCACAACAAATGGAGGAAGGCAGAATGTAGGAATGGATGACAATGGTAGGAAGATGGTGACTGGAGGAGAGCAAAACAGAATGAAGGAAAAACCATAGGAGAGTCACGCACGGGAGTAAAACAAAACAAAATCAAAGGTCCTCTAAAATGACTGCGTTTTGTATAAGAACAACATGACATCGTTTTGTCTTTTAATAGACAATCGCATGTTCACCCCCTAAACGATGCATTTTTCTTCATTGTATAAAATGATGTCGTTTTGTAAAGCAGGACGCCATATCATTTAACTATGTATCAACCACATTAGTAGGACCAAAACGTCATTAGTCTATGTCAGCAAAAATAAACGGAGGACTAATTGGTGAAAAAATGAAATTATATGGACTAAAATGATAATTTTCAAATCATAGAAATTATAAATGATAGTATGTAAAATCACATGGACCTCTTATGATTTTAATCCAAAAAATTAATTTAGTGACGACAACTAAATAAATTCAAATTCTTTTACTAAAATATTTTCATATATTTTTTAAATATATATTAGTTAATAAATTATATCTATTATCAAATGTAGATAAATTTGATTGTAAATAAGAAATCGTATATTTATGATTTATTTCAAATTTTATAAATTTATAAACTTTATTTATTTATAATAAAACTTTTGTGTTTTAAAAAATAAAAGTAATATAAAATAGACCCTAAACGAACTCAAATGCATTTTTAATCAAACTTAATATTGAACCTATCAAATTTTTTAAGTTTGGAATTTGGTCCGATCTATTTTGATCTACATTCTCTGTCCTTGAGCAACCCCCGCAAATGGATGTTTTGACTTTTGCACTTTATAGGCAAATCTATGTTCTTCAAAACTGCCTTATCTTTGAGCAATGGAATCTAGTTTTCTTCCTCTTTCTAGAAACAAAAGGGGTTTTGATTGTTTTGTTGATAATGTGGAACAATGACAGAGATGAAGAAAGAATATTGGCCAAAAATCAGATGAGATTATGTGGTCTCACCTTTGGAGGTTTCTCCCCTACCAATAATTATTATTTTTTTATAATAATATAAAGAAGATAATGAAAATGGTCCACAAGTACAAAGTCCTCCATCAAAACTTTAAGAAAAAGTTTGAAGAGATCAATCGAATTGATATTTCAAGTAATCCAAGATTAAAATAGATTATCTCTAGTTTGTACATATGCAAGAAAAGACGTTTATGAGAATCAAAACCTAAAATTTGTCCGATATGATAATATATTATTTGCAGTATTAAATGTATTGACGAGGAAATGCAGTGAACTTGGATAGTTTGAAGGGTCTATGACTATATGCCCTTCGTTCGTAGGACTAAATCCCCATCGTTCTGAATCCAACGTTACATCTCCATGTTTGGACCTTTCACATATTTTTTGTTTTTTTTAATCCAATATGATAACCCGTAGTTTAGAGATAAGACTCTAATTTCATAAAATTATTTGAGGAGTAAAGTCGTTTAATTACAAAAACAAATTCAATCACTTTCTAGGGGGCAGTTTAAGAGATGGAAATTTTAACAATTAAGTACTTAAATCTCTTATATATTAAAAATCTGAACTTCGTTGTTTAATATTTTAAATAATTTATTTAGTTAATTTGTTCAGTTATATACTAACAAATTGGTGATATAGAGTTTTTTCCACTAAAAAAGAATGGAAAGCATGCTTTGCTTCATATCATCTCTAATTTCTTGATTTTTGTCAATATAGACATGGGAATACATATGAATTATACACAATAATCTTTGATGTAGTGTTACGGACAAGAACTTGATTCGTCCTTTTGTTTGCTAAAGGATAAAAAGCAAGCTTGAGGGATTAAATTAATGGCGAGGATAAGGAATAATGGCTAATGATAGATTGAGTTGGTGCACAATGGAAATGATTGTTCTAATTTTGTATTATTTCCAAATTTCGTACAAGTGAAGTATTCGCAAGGGAAAAGAAACAAAGTGTCTGATCATTAATAAAAGACCAATAACATATAACCAAATACTGCATGCATACATCAATTATAGGTATTTTCATCAAGAGGGCAAGGAGAAGAGGTTAGAAAAATAAAATACAAAAGAAAACGAAAACAAAAGAGCTAAAGGAAGTAATAAAATAGGCCAGGTTATATGCAATACCCTAGAGCTCAGCCCATTGAGTTGGTAGTGTGTATTTATGTCCTTTTATTTATTTATTTATTTTTTAATAAAAACATTATGAAACTTTAATATATTTATAAATCTTTGAAGTGATTAAGATTATATTGAAAAGAACCCTTTCTATAAACAAAACTAATAAATTTTTAGATGGATAATTTGTATGCATATATATCAAATTTCTCTATAATCCGATCAAACCTTCGATCATTAGGAATGATAATCGAGTTTAAATTGAATAAGTTAGAAAGAAATGAAAATTTTAATAAAATGAATAAAATATTTTTAATTTATTCTTTTAAAATGTATAATTTAAAAAAATAATAAAGAAATTGTTGAATTAGTGAATTTTAGACTTTACAAAAATTTGTGTGTTAACTTGTGAAATGCTGGATAACCTTAGTCATGCTAATCAAACAAGGAATTAATTCGTGGAACGACGTAGAGTGACACGTAGGACAAAAGAGGTATAAACGAATAGCTAAAATGGATTGAGTTTCACGTGTGAAGGAGGTGGCTTTTGTCAAATCCACCGCTTTGTCAGATTATCACGTGGATTTCTCATGCATTTCTTTGTCTCTCCGTCGACACCTTTTTTTCTCATTTTTTCCACGAAACAAAAATGGAATTCACCCGCGAAACCGATATCACCTCTTCATCGTCTCCAGTCAACAATGGCTGTCTCTATGCCCCAGCTGTCGCTAATTGACTCAGACCTCAAAGCTTACAGAATTCTCAGCTTCTGTACTATGTATAGGTGTATGCATGTCTGATTGAACATAGACAAAGATCTCTCAAGCAACCAATAATGGCGTCCTCTTGCCATGAGTTTCAGAAACAGTCAAGTCACAAAGTTTTATTAATGGTAATAAATCATGGTTTTACAAGGTCTGAAGATAAACCTCACAAGTTAACATTTAATTATATTCACTACATTAAGAGAGCCTCGTCCTCTCTCTCAATAAGCTAAGCATCTCTATAATGGTGAAACTGAATGTTCTGAGAAGGCAAAGGAAGGTAATTACTCCCACTAGAAATAGCCACGGGGAATCCAATCCCAGTAGGCCGGTTTCCAGCTTGAGCTCTCTCCAGTGACTGCACTTGCGTCTTCAAGAACTTGACGTAGTGAATCGCCTCATCTAACATGGACGCTGTGTCCATCTTTGTCCCACCTGGAACCAGTCTTTGAAGAATCCTTATTCTCTCGCTAATCCTCTCTCGTCTATGACGAGCAGCCACGCTTTGAGGATCCTTGGAAATCTTCACGTTTCTTCTCTTCGGTGGCTTAACCGATTCTGGGTCTATGTGTATTGGTTGCAAGGCGGCGATTCGAAATATCATCTCCCTCATTGCGGCCATTGAATTCTTCTTCTGTGACGAGGAAGAACAAGCCTCTGCGCCTGATAACTCTTCAAGGGTTCTCCATCTTTCACTGTTTGGACTCGACAAGAAAGCCGATGGTGGGTGGTGTTGACTTGGGCTATTATTATTATTATTATTATTATTACCAAATGATATAGTAGAAGGAAGGTCCTCATATGGCGGTGAGCTATCAATACAAGGGTTATTGAGGAAAAGTGGCACGCAGTTAGCACCGATAGTGTTAGTGCTATTACTTGCACCAGGAAACTCGGATGAGGCTAAATGATCAACAACATCATTATAGCCACCACCTGAGGCGTAGAACTCAGGGAGCTTATCCATCATCTTCATCATCATCTCCACCTGTTCTTCTGGTGCAGACTTCGGATGGTTAATCTCCATAGCTTATTATTCACTTCCTTTATAATAAGAGGGAGTAAAAAAGAGAGAAAAGAGAAGAGAGTGTTTTTTTTAATCTGTTGTAGGAGAGAAATAAATTATTAGTGGAGAAGAACTGAAACTAAAAGAGAGAACAGAGGAAACACTGATAGAGTTAGACAGAGGGATGGGGAAGATAAAAAGAGAAGAGAGTGTAACTGAGAGTTCTATCAGAATTTGCAGTGAAGGAAAGAAGGGTTAGTGGGGGGAAGAAAATAGCAAGTTAAGTACGAATATATATCATAAAGGTGATATCGGGAATAGACCAGCACACAGTGCCAAGGACTATATATATAATAATATTATTGTTTATATATTTTTTATTACTATTTTCCCAAAATTCTCTTTCAAATAATTCTTTGTACTATTATCGTCCAAAGTTGGTGAGCTTTTTCTTTTCTTTCTTATATCCTGCCTACTTACCCCGTCTCTTCCTTTAACGTGTATTCATTCATATATCAGTGTGAAAGAGAGTTGCCAAGAAGAATACTCATAACTAATCAAAAGGTAATTTAAAAATAATAAACATAGTTAGAATGAGATTGAAATTATAAATTAAGTTAAATTATCTAAAAAGCAGCAGAATTCCCATTATTATGGTTTGCTACCAAACACTGGCATCATAATGTTCATTGTTCTCGATGACCCTGATTCGTATAAATTATATATAAAGAAAAGGCAGAATAATGCATACTGCTATCTCATTCTGAGCAGTGCGATTTATATATATGGTGGGTCACTCTTCCAAAATCTGCAGGATTCTCCAAATAAGTCCACAAAGAAGAAGAGCTTGACTATACATCGTAAAATTTGGGTTAAAGCGTACGAAAGAAAGGGCTTCTTTGTTGCCAGAAATAGAAATCGGAAGGAAATCTGATCAGATTCTTTTATATTGGCTCTACCACTCAAAAGGTTCAGAGTTCAGACCTCCAACTATTTCCAGGGAGTACCATAAGTGCTTTTGATGGTACTTGAATTATTATGAATATTATATATAATGCAATTGCAGCTGAGTGGGATTTTTATTAATGTTAGGGCATAAGTCACCAAACTTTGCCTTAACATTCACTTTCTTTTGAAAACCCTAAAAGCCCCCACTCACTCACATGACAGGCGTCAGAAATCTCACCAGTCACCAGACCCCTTTAAATGAGATACTTTCCTGATTGGCGGTGAGAATCCAGTGCCGTTGGATACATAGACTGTGAGAAACAGACGTGGAAATGACATTTTTTGTGTGTCTGTATATATATATATATATATGTATATAATTCAACATGTTGCATTATCATGATATGCTTTGCTTTCTTCCTACACCCTAATATTTAAAACCCCTGATGCCCTTTCCTTTTTCTATTGCAATGGGAACGCCTTTCAAGAAGGATCAGGTTCTGCTACAAAACCTGCTTCATGTGCTGGAATTGCCCAACCATCCTTTACTATATTACAACTGGCCGGAGTAGTCTTCTTCGATAAGAAAATATTCGGTAGCCCTTCTGATATTGATATTTTATATATTTTTTTATTTTCTGTAATTAATGGAGGACATTGTCGAAAATATCATGAAAATACTTGAATTATATTTAAAATATATGTATAGTTAAAATATAATCACTTGTATTTGAAAAAAAAACCATTCTTTTCATTTTATAAACATTTCTTATTATCAAATTTAATAAAATAACGTTATATCACGAGATACTTGAATCGTAGTTAAAATATATACGTAATTAAAATGTTAAAGAATTCTTAAAAATAACATTTTGGTTAACTTCCTTTTTTCAAACCATCCTTTTTTCAATCTTATCACATATTCTTTATTATTGTTGAAACTATACATAACTGCTTTTTTTATAATAATAATTAATAAGAGACCATAAATACTTTACAAGTGTCTTTAATCAAAAGTTCAACAAAATCACAATAAATCACAAAATTATTGTGATTTAGAATTCAGTTCCACTGCTTGTTTTTAACATTATTGCTTACCTTTCGACCGTTGACAACTTGGAGACAACAAATTTACTGCTTCCCCGAATAATGGCAGTGCTCTTATTGCTTGTTGCTTTGGAGTCGGGAGACCCGTCAGAACAACATTGCTTCTTCTTTCTTTTTTTCTTTTTAATGTTCTTTGTGCATTATTATAGTTTTTTTGTTCATCTAAAATCTTGGCATTAATATCCCAAATTTTTGGACCCCACTAAGCATATTATAATAATATGATGCAGACGTTGATAAGGAGACACTAGGGTCTACGACGAGTGTTGTCAACATTTAAGGCAATCGAGAATGACATTGTCGATTTTTGACAATTGTGGTACGACACTAATTTAGGGTTTTACATAAGATGATCCGAGGGCTAAAACTCTTTTTAAGTTTTATGGTGTCCATGCACGTGATTCTTAGCAGACACGAGATCATATATATTTTTATTTATTTATTTATTTATTTATGCATGTCTCAGTTTTTTGAAGCATATACCATGAGAAAATGCTATTTAACATGAATAGCCAAGCAAAGTAATTTAAATTTCTTTTATTGCATGAAGAATCACGTTAACTTGAAGACGTAATTTCCTCAATAAAATATAACATTTCACACTACAAGAGCCTCCTTTAAGTTTACACTAAATCAATACGTCTTAGATTACATCTGCAGGTATAGTCCAAATCTAATTGATCTATATATACCCTGAAGTGCAGTTGGCTTTCAAAATAAACAAAGAGCTTACTCCTATGTCAATAATTAAATCTATCTCAATTTCAGTGCCATTTGAACTTTCTATTTTGTAAACCTAATTATTGAAATAGTACTGTCACATAGAGTACAATAGTTTTTTTTTTTTGAAAGATTCTCTATGGAATATATGATTGTGTATGTAGTATATTTCTTGATGTGCATAATTTATTCAATTCAGGTTCTCAATAGTGTCCAGAAATGAAAATGTAAACCATGTAAAATATCAAATAAACAAGGAAAATTAAAGTAGAGAATTACAATTAGTGTCTTGAATGGGAAGAGTTGGTGAAAATTAGAGAAAAAGAGAAACTTATTACGTGACAGACAACTGATGACCTTTAATGATTATCGTTGTCAAATTAAAAAAAAAAACTTCATATGAAAGAAACTGTATTAATATGTTTTTATGTTATCTTCTACTATTTCTACTATTATAGTAATAAATGTCCATCAAATTACAGATTATCTAATAAAAATTCGCCTTCACTCTCTTTCTATCCCTTAAAACATAATACCAAAATAATGATACTTTATCGAACAAGACATGAATAAAGAGACATGTTCTCTGCAAGAAGAGGTTCGATTGGATAAAAAGAATCCATGGGAGAGAGATCTTGTTGTTGGGTTTGGTTTGCTTTGGTTTCTTCTCTCTTTTACTTTGCATTATCACAGTTGTACCACCTTATCTTCTCTTCTCCATATCCCCATTTTTATTATATAAAACTTTAAATGCTTTGTTCATCCTTCTTTCTTTTATGTGATACTTTATTGCCAACTATATACCCAATAGGACATACATTATAATTATTCTTTGTTTGTTCCACTTTCTCCACCCTCCGTCTCTCATCGGGAATTGCAGGCTCAGAGAAGAAAATAATAATACTCACTTACACTAGTATAGAGAAGAAAGAAAAGAAATGGACCCACTTTCCTCATCTTTCACGTTCTCCATGATTTTCAGCAATTGGGATCGTTTTCTCTTTGCCAGATTGTTGAAAACAGACATTAAAAGCCTCTTCGATGTTGGTTTTTTCGGATTTGGACACAAGCTTTTGGTGACAACATTTTCACCTAGACACGCCAGCCAATGAAGGAAAGCGTGTTGAAGGAGAGTTCGGTCGGAGCAGACTGTAATTGCAAGGTAAAATCTTTGATTTTGGTGGTGGGTTTTGCATCATGAATCGAAGTCTGACCTCAGAACCCCAGTTTTTACCTTCCATAGCGCATTACTGGACTGTTGAATTTTACTGGGATAAAAAATAATAATGGTAATGAAAAATTTCAGTGCTCATAAAGTGACGAGCACGTGCAATTAGCTCCCTATTTTCAGTCAACATGTAGAATAATAGATCGTCCAATCAATAATGGCATTTCTTTACTTGTGGGGCAATCAAGCTGAACAAAATTCTTCCAAAAAACATTTGATATGATAATCCTCCTGTCCTATTCTCAAATTACAATACCGTGATCTATAATTTACTCTCATAATCTTCCTAAAAAAATTGTAACATCACCTGCCAAAGACTTGAAGACATTTCCAGCTAATTTTACCGACGATTAAAGAAAGGGGATTAAAGCAAGGGACGCGTAGTTTGCTCATACAATTACTATACCCAATTTCCCATCAGAAGATATTTGTACAGGTCACCAAGTCTTGAGGAAGTGCTGCAAACTCTTTTGAAGGGTGATGATCAGATATTGAGCCACAGGCTGCCAAATTTGGGCATCGGAACAATGGCCTTGTTTCTTGTTTGCAAGAAATGGTGACAAATTTCTTCCAACATAATAACGGCTCGCTGAAGCAATTGTACAGAACAGAACATAGATTTTAGTTTTATGTTTGATTAATGCTCCCCACGTTATCTCCATTCAATATCTCATCTACACAAAACTCATGCAAGTTGTCAAACATTTTCTTCCACTTCTGAAGCATTTGCAGGGACCGTGCATTTTCGACTTTTAGTTTCTCCGCCTCCATTTCAGCCGCAGCAGAGGAGCTGTGTTGCTGCAAATAAAGAAAAATGAGATGTCGGCAAAGGATGAGATTTTGGGAGTGCAGAAAATGAAAATGTTGAACTGATAGATACCAAAATAAACAGCTAATGAAGCTAAAAGGCATCAAATATAAGCTGCATTTATGGCTGTATTGATGTTAATAGAAAAACTAAAAGAACTAACAAAAGACAAGCAAGTTTCACAAATACACCAAGCACTAGACATTATTTCTATGTCACCGCATGCCCTGGAACATGTTTATTCATGGAAGCGGAAGTAGGTATAAGTTAATTGGGAGCTTTTTCTTATTGCATAAGTATTACTATTCAAAAGCATCACAGAGAAATTGAGAACCTGAAGTTCTTTGGTCTGCTTATCAATCAATTCAGAACTGAGGTATGGAGCATCTGCATGATAAATGGAAGAAGCCTGGAGACTGATGATGACGTCAGTGTCTGCATTTCCCGCTGCAGCTAACTTCACATATTTCTCCAGTGGAGGTGCTAAAAGTGATCCATTCCGTCTCGAGGAAGCCTGAAGACCTGATGTCAGGGGTTTCCTGACCACATAAATATTGTTCACAGGGCCTGCAATACATGTTAAATCAGGAATTGGAAGATGAATATTGGTATTCTATTACTCTATATGTGAATATATTAGCTCCTACATAAATAACATAGCATGGTATAATAGGTGGGATGAGAAGGGACAGGTTCTGGGTCTAAAGGATTATATCTTAATAAGAGAATGGGTAAAAGCATAAGACAAGGATTCGGTGTATTTTAAATAAAACCTTTTGCATGTTTGAATATGCGAATGGTGTCGTGGGTTTTGGGGTCCCAAACACGAACCAAGCCATCCTCTGATCCAGAGAGCAGTAGATTTCCAGTCGCACTATATGTTAAGCATGTGACAGCCTTACTGTTAAAAGAAAAAGTCAGCTATCAGTAAAGTTAACTTTCCGTGAGTTAATGAAGGTTATAAATAATTGTGCGTTACCTCTGAACCATGCAGGAACCTTTTCAATCGTCCACGTAAATAAAGTTATTGTATCTTTTATTTTAAAGGCAGTATGTATAAAGAGAAGAGTAAACCATAATAACACTCAATCCCAAAAACTCGATTTCTAAGACCTTCTGATATTTATGTGTAAAACCAGAGAGCAAAACCACAAAAGAGAGCTTCTATTTGCCATCTGAAAGAAGTCAAGATCAGTAACTAAACTATTAGCAACTCTCAGCTCTGTTAGACACCAGTTTTCAACAATTCAACTTCCCCCAATTTAATATTCATGCTATCCTAGTTTATCAGTTCAAAACCACTCAAAGCAGCTTGATGTGTGAGCATACTAGGTAGTTAATAAGAGTTCTAGCATGTTTTTCCATTGATATATTATTTATCTTTGTCTGGATTACTTTTAAGCAGAATGATTTAGTCATCTCCTCATAAATGTATCTATAGTGTCCAGTAAACTCCTCTTAACTTGCAAAAGAAAATTCCATTTAATTCCCCTTGCTTTAAAGCCATTAATAGTACAATCTAAAGCAACAAACCTGCTAACCCTATAGTTCAAGCAATCAGAAAACACCTTAGGAAGCAAGGGGCCTTATATGGTTCTTTCTGCATTTATGATAGCATCAGATAGAAATTGTACAAACCTGTGACCTGGTAGTGAACCAATAACGTGTAACCAATGACTTTTGCTACAGGAACTATCAGCATTAAGTGCAGCAATGTATATTTTGCCATCTCTACTTCCAGCATAGAAGACATATTCACCAGGGTCCAATGCAATTGTATCAATTACTGCAGGAAACACAATACTTCTCAGCAGTATCCCCTTAGATAAACTCCATACCTGTCACAAAATTATAAAAAAATCAATAGATGATTGATGATGCAAAACAATGGGAAGAAGAACAGCCTATGTTATTTGAAAACTTCAATGATCTCTACATGACATCATGAGAGTAAATGACCTAATGCAAAATCTGAATGCAAATGATACTAAATTGTATATGAGAAAGAGAACGGTCGTAAAGTGCAAAGGAAATCATACCTTACACGTTCGATCCTCAGAGGCTGAAACTATTATTGCATTGCCTCCACCATAACCTGTGACTACATCAGTAACACGTAACGTATGTTCGGTGAAGCTATGCTCATAAAGTTGGCTTGCCTGCTCCTTTTGATTATCATCAAATATCCTGAACTCCGTGAAATACTTAATTAGATAATCATGAATCATCATATCAGACAATTTGTACCAAAGAGGAAAAGAAAATGGAACCATAGAGCAATGGAAGTACATGAAAAGAGACCAAACTCTGACAGCTCCATCCTCCGACCCAGAAACCAGAAGCGAATTATCCTCAGTGAAAGTCAAACACGTAACACTCCTATAATGAGCACGCCATTTCTTAAGCAATCTTCCAGTCGCAACCTAAAACCCCGTTAATGAAACATCAATTTTTAATACAAACAACACAATTACTAATCAGATTTTTAAACCAGTTCCACATTCCCAGAAAGAAAGAAAAATTACCTCCCAAAAGTAAATATTCCCTGAAACACCACCTCCAATAATATAGGTCCCTTCACTGTTAGCGATAAGAGGCTTGATGGGCTCCTCCGGAAAGCTCTTAACCACCACTTGAGGCTATCAATAGAGAATAGCAAAAAAGATTCAGTTTTCTCAGAGGAATTTCATCAAACAGTTTACAATATTACAAAGGATTACCTTAGACCAAGACCAGTAAAAAATTATGCCTGACGTGGCATGCGGATCCCGGACCTGCGAGGAGGCCAGGAAGCGGTTGCCGACGGCGGTGAGACCGTGAGGAGGGCAGGTGCAGGTTTTATACCTAAGCTGCTCAGCGCCGGTTTGGAGGTTCCAGCATCCGATTCCGGCGTCGACCGACGACGATGCGATCACGACTTCTTCTTCCATCTCGAAACGGTGCGTTCAGTAGGAGCTTTGGAGTTCTGTTACGGGTGGTTTATGCTCTGGACTGTGGTTTTGTTAGGGTTTAAGGGAATGCAACTTGCAAAAATACGACGACGTTGCAAGGAAAGAAAATACGATGATATACGAATTACGAAGTCGTTGAACTCGTCTCGGGTTTGGGCTACTTCACTAGGCTTTGATCCTGAACTCTTCCCTCAGGCCCAACAATTCTAATGCTTTCAATTTTCTTTGCTTGTTAATCATCCACCCTTGTCGAAAAGAATATACATTTTACTTCTACATCTGTTTATTATAATATATGCTTCTCTTCTTATCTATCACAAAAGGTTTATATAAATTTTTCTTCTGATTTGGCCGAATGATTTATTTAACTGAATGGAAATTACTTTAGTATATCACTCAAACTTAAAGAAGGCAATCCCAAGTCTTAAATTTCTTTTACCAATTATTGGAAATCTCCCAACTTCCGAAATCAATATAATAGTTTATTTTATTCATTAAAAAAAGCATGCATTAGAGCAAACATATACTTCTGCACCAAACTAACAAGTATCTAGTAGGATAGAAGCATGGTTAATATTCTAATGTATTCATTAATGAACCATCAAGCACATTGGATGAAAAAAAAAAAACTCCTAATCTCCGAGGCTTATAAGTCTTTTGGATTGATTTTGAGATTTATATTAAGGAAAAAAATTATAATACTTATTTAGGACTCGTTTAGTTCAGCTGTTGTTTTTAGTTTTTAGTTTTAATTGTTAGTTGTTATTTTTATTTTTAATTTTTAGTTTTTGTGTTTAGTTGTTGTGTTTGGTTGTTGTTTTTTGTTTCTGTTTTTAGTTATTAATTTTATTTGTAGTAACTGTTTTTGTTATTGTGTTATGATGTATATTATTTTCAGTTATAAAATATTTTACAATATATATAAATATATTTTAACATTAATTTATATTAGAACATAAAATTTTCAATTTACATTACAAAATCGTTAGTAATAATGAAGATTATATTAATAAAATATAAACAGAATTGAATGGATAAATTTTTTTCATACCATTTTATAGTAAATGAAACATTTCAGATTTTTTATTAATAAATTCTTTAATAATTACAAAGATTATATAGATAAAGTATCAATAAATGAATTTTTTTTCTATAACAATTTATTAATAGTAAAATATTTTAAAATTTGTGATTGATAAAATGTTTAATAAGTATAAAGATAATATAAATAAAATATGTATATATTAAATATATATTTGATAAATTTTATAGGAATTACAATTTGTCAGATTTTGTATCAATAAAATCTTTACTAATATAAAAGACTATATAAATAAATTGTGTATTTATTGAAATTTGTCCATAACATTATATAGTAAAGAATTTTTTTCAGATTTGTTATTAATAAAATCTTTAATAAGTAGTAAGATTATATAAAATAAATAATAAAAAGCAGAATTTAAGTTTTTTCAACAATTTATAGTAACTAAAATATATTCCAATTTGTTATTAAAAAATCCCAAATAAGTGTTAAGATTAAATAAATAAATATCCAATAAATGAAAATTTCCTTAAATTAAATAGTAAATAAAATATATGCAGATTTTTAAATATTAAAAAATGAAATTTAATTTTTTTAACATGTTATAATAAAAAAATAATTTCAGAATTTGTTTTAATAAAATTTGAAATTATTATGAAGACTATCTAAATACAATATGTATAACTGAAATTTTTTCATAACATCTTATAGTAAATAAAATATATTTAGGTTTATTTGAATAAAATCCTTAATAATAATAAAGATGACATAAATAAAATATATATAATTGAGAAGATGAGATGTACTCGTAATATTTGCATTTTGAAATACATACACATCAAGTTGCATAGTTTAATTAAGTCAATAATACATCAAGTTACATAAAAATGAAAACAATTAGTAAGAACGTCGTTGAAGATAATCAGTCCATATTTGATTAGCAATGGTATCTCGAAATCAAGACGTAGCACATTGTTGTGCAAGGGTTGAATTATATTCAACTTATGAACTTGTTCCTTCATTTTCAGTTTTGTCGTATTGGCTGACATTTATTGTCGGGTTATCAAATAACTCATTGGCTTTTATATGCAATTTAATAAAATTTTATATAACATAATACGCCACGATAATGAATTTTTGCCTCTTCAAGTTATATCCAATGTTTATAAAACCGGAACGGATCGGCCGGTCCGACCCAGTTAACCTGAAACCGGTCAGTTCAACGGTTCGGTTTTATATAAAACCCCTCTTATAAAAGAACCGGTCAGTTTGAACTAAACCGGCCGGTTAACCTGGTTAAATACAACCAGTCAGACCGTTAAAAACCCTCCCCTTTTCCTCTTCGCATCTTTTTTCTTCTGCCTCTTTTTTTTTTCCACCAGCAGCTGCTCTCCACCCCTAATCGTTCTCTGCTCCTCCTTCAACTAGTCGATCTGTCCACCTTCGACGTGTAAGAAGGGAATTGACAAATAGATCTTGCGCCATATCAATCTTGTCCAAAGAAAGACCAGACCAGCCTTCAACCACTCGATCTCTCCCTTCGATCGAGCCT
>JAOXYD010000002.1:2626385-2641493 GCA_028565735.1 Pinacopodium congolense
GTAGAAATTAAGACAATGTTCAAAGATTGGATAAGAAAATTAATACACAAGGTTAAGCATTCGGCTACAGCTTATATTATTTCTTTTGGAGATGATGAAGTAAAAGTTATACAATAGGTATCAGATAAAGGAAAAAGAAAAGATGGTGTTAATTTAGATTCTTATTTTCCTTCACAAAGTACTCCTGGTTCTCAGTTGAGTTTAAAAGTGCTTTGCATGATAAGGATGCTATTTTACGTTGTAAAAGAGCTTGGGATAGATGGTTTTATCATTCTTGTGTTCCTTTGAATGCTCTAAATTCACTTTATTTTCAAGAAGCAATAGATGCCACAACAACAATAGGTCCTGAATTTAAAGCAACTTATTATTATGAGGTTCGTGTGCCTTTATTTCAAGATTTGAAAAAGGAGTGTCAATTGATTATAGATTCATATAGATCTAGATGGGAAATAACAAGATGCACTATCATGGTAGATGGTTGGACTGATCAAAGACAAAGAACTTTGATCAATTTTTTTAGTTTACTGTGATATTGGAACAACTTTTATTAAGTCTATTGATGCTTCAGATGTGGTGAAAAGTGCTCATACTTTTTTTGAAATATTTTTTGAAATTATTGAGTTGATTAGATAAAAAAACATTGTTCACTTCATTATAGATAATACAACTAATTATGTATCAGCTGGATAATTATTAGAATCAAAGTATGCGAATATTTATTGGTCTCCATGTGCTGCTCACTGTGTTAATCTCATTTTAAAGGATATTGGATCTACGTCTCATATTTCTAGCCTTTCTTCACGTGTATATAATATCACAATTTTTATGTATAATTATTTGATCTTTTTACCTTGGTTGAGAAAGCAAGAAGATTGGATTGAGATAGTACGTCCTGCTGCTACTAAATTTGCAACTACATTTATCATTTTGAAAAGTTTTTATGATTACAAACAAGTACTTCAGACTTTGGTTACTAGTAAACACTTTTTAAGTCACAAATTATCAAAGGGTGAGAAAGGAAAAGAAGTTTATACTATTGTATTGGATAATAAATTTTGGGATGCATGCTTGAGTGTTGTGAAGATCGTGGCTCCATTAATGAGATTTTTAAGGATTGTTGATTCAGATGAAAAGTCATCTTTAGGCTATATATATAATGGCATGTACAGGGTTCGTGAAACAATTATGAATATTTTCAAAGGGAATGAGAGATTATACAAGCCTTATATAGAAATTATTGATAAACGATGGGATAAGCATCTTACTTAAATGATCCATTTGGCACCTTATTTTCTCAATCCTTATTGCTTATTTGGTGAAGATATGTGCACAAATGTAGTTATGAATGATATTTTTGATGTGATTGAGCGCAAAGATATACGTTCTCTAGAAGAACAATCAAAAGCATTAAACGAAATCAAATTGTATTGTGAAAGCTTAGTGAGTTTTGCCAGACCATCTGCAAAGAGAGAACTTATGATGAAAAAAATGCAGCCTGATAAGTTTTCATCATTTAAGTTTTATTTGATTTCTATAACTTTTAATATTTTTCTTATAACTTTTAATTTAAAATACAGATGAGTGGTGGAGATTGTTTGGTAAAAGTGCTCCAACTTTAAGAAATCTTGCTATTAGATTCCTCAGTCAAATAGCTTCTGCATCAGGTTGTGAACGTAATTAGAGTGTTTTTGAACGCATTCATACTAAAAATTGAAATCATTTGGAACATCAAAAACTCAATGACCTTATTTATATTACTTATAATCTGAAAATGAAGAACATGTATTTTATTGATTAAATTTTATTTATAAGTCATTATATTTTTATTATTATATTTTTAAATTTTTTATTCAGATCACTTATTAAGAAGAGAACATATGATCCAATTGATATCAACTGCATTGCATATACTGATTTTTGGATCGAAGAGGAAGAACCATCGCCTGATCTTGATTATAATGAACTTGAAAGTGCGGTTTATAAAGATAATGCATTTATTATGACAAATGAATTAGACACATCTACTAATGGTAAGTTAATATCTTATATTTAAAATATATGTTATTTAGAAAATAATTTTATACATTACTAATATATAATTTATTTTTGGTTCCAGAAGATGTTGATGCAAATACATTAGATGAAAGCATGGTTTTCGACTCTTTACATAGCGTTGGAGAATTTGAAATTCTTGATGAAGATGAGACACAACCTCCTTCAGAAACACAATTTTGATTTTTGCTATTATTTTAATTTCTTATGTTAGATTCAATTTCAGTTAAATTTCTTATTATTATTTACACATTAATAGATATTGGTGTTTTATTTTTATTTTAATCATACATTCAATTTCTATTATATATTTTTACTTATTTTTATAATTTATTATTTTATACTGGTTCAATACCAGTTTTATAACGGTCTGATACCGGTTGAACCTCTAAACCTTAAACCCCTCTCTTCACTGGTTTGATGTCCGGTCCGATTTTGTAAACATTGGTTATATCTAGGCATGTTGGATAGTATGAAAAATCTTACTTTCAAAAAGTCAAGACATCTTTCAATGACATTTCTCAACAATGAATGCCAGTGGTTATACAACTCTTGTGGACTTGATGGTCATTCTCATCCTCGGTAATCTTGCAAATAATATCTTTCACCATGATATGGGAAAAGAAACCCAGACAAGTTAACATATCCTGAATTGACCAAATAGTACTTACCTAAACATATTAACATAAATAATATTATTTATCAAACGTTAAATTAATTGAAACAACTAATCACTAAACAATTATATGCAATGCCTTGTGGGGGCATTAGAAATCTCCATGTCAGATTTGTGATAGTTTTATAAAGAATTTGAGCGTCATTAACAGTATCTTCCCATCCTACCAACACAAAAGTACAAAGCATGTCAAATGAGCAATAACACATGACATTATGTGTTAATGCAACTTTTTTGCCCTTATATAGTATATGTTGGTCTGATGGAACATGTACACGTATATATGTCCCATCTATGGCTTCAACACAGTCCTACGAATTGATAGAATTTCCTTATGGTTATACAATATAATGTGACGAACAATTGTTAATCAATAAAGTAGGTAGAATTTCATTTTAAAATACAAAAAGTATTCGACATTATTTTGAATATCATCTAGTATTGTATGAAATAATGGTGGAATAACAAATTTTTTTTGCTAATTTTGACTACTATATGTAACACGTGTCGGAAATATTGTAAAATTGTCACTGTTGAATGTTGGAAGTGCTCTACATTCATTCGTATTATGTGACTATGACCGACAGTCATCAAGAATATTGCTACTTGTTATTATACAACCACACTCCTTGTTGGTTTCAAGCCATCATAATATGTCAACTCATCACAGAAATTTAAGAATTTTGTCGTAGACATTCTTTAATTTTCGTAAATGTGAACCAGATTACCATTTATAGGTTCCAACACCCAATCACGTCCATTAAATATGGAAGCTTGGAATGGTTGTTTTTTATAATGAAAAGCATCTGCATTCCAAATAGTCAGTACCGTTGACGCATTATGATCATTTTTTTATTGAACAGGGGAATCTGAATTCCAACTCATTTATCTATAATGATAAATCATATCATTAATCAATAAATTTTATCATAGGTTCATGAAAATAAATATTCATTCATCTCGCATACAATTTTGTTAAACTTATGAAGCATCCGAGTTCAACCAAACATACCAAAGATCCATCTTAATGATATTAATCATACTATACAAACGTTATAACCACATGTTTATAACAGACAAACATGAAAAACATCAACCAAATAAAGTCATAATGATTCAAAAGTCCAAACCAAACACAAGCATGATATTATCTTAAATCCAAAACATGTAATGAAATCCAAAGCATGCAATGATATCCAAACCTAAATTTGTTTAACACCTTCAACAAATTAAACATAATGCATAAGTTCTCAATCAAAGCACTTAAGTAAACAAGAAACATCTATAACTTTAAATTTTCAATAAAACCCTTCTTCCTGTAGTCCAACATGTCGAAACAAGCCTCCCTCATTGATGGACGGTCGCATGAAAACTGCAATACTTTAAGACATGTTTAATTTAGTTGTTAGTTTTGGTTTTTTGTTGTAATTTTTGTATTTTTGTATTGAATTTTGTGTATTTTATCGGTTTATGTGCTTTTTTTTTCCCCAATTTTTGTACTATATTAATGTGTTTTTTCTATGTTATTTTTTTGATTTTTGTGTTTAAAAAAAAGAAAATTCAACTAAACAAGACCTTAGCATATTGTGTGTTATCTACCTTAAGTCTATCAAGCACCTCCGTTAGATACTTTATATTGTCATAATATTGCATTCTTACCCTATCAGGAACGCTTTCCCAATAGAAGCTGTTGAAGCCACTATCTTTTTCTTATAGAGTTCCAACTTCCTATTCGAATTTTCTGTTATTGATTGCACCATATCTTGTAACAAGGATGCATTCTTATTCTTGCTCATCTTCTTCATCGAAAATTTCCTTTTCCTAGTACTCGGACCAAAATCTTGTTTGACTACATTGTTAAACGACTTCTCTTCCTCTTCATCAATCCCATGGACTGCATCATCACTAAATAAGGGTGTTTTCATTGAAGGAAATGCGTGCAGGCCTGTGACAGTGGTATCTCTAAATATGAAACATAAGTTTTGGTATTACATACCTTGAACAGGTTTTTCCAGCATTTGTCCTCTGCTGTTACTTCCTTGGTAATAACGTTGTATCCCATACTAGTTTTTCCAATTAAATTCTTAAAATTTTGCATATGTGCCCTCAAATCATTGTACTTATTCTTCAACTATATTTGGGAATAATCCTGGCTATATTTCATTTTCAAATGGGTCTTAATGTTTTTCTAATCACTTTTACAAAATGTTGTAATTGTTTTATGACCCTTGTTTATTTCATTCACTATCAATTCAATCAAATATAATTGTATTTGATCGGTCCATACCTTATCCTTCTCACTTATTTTAATGCAATCATTAAAGTTATTGAGATTATTATGATCTTCCATCTATACCACATATGTACAAGTAATTAACTAAACATAGCTAAGGCATTCCTTTAACGAGAACATACATGGTCATAGCTTTAAATAAAAAACAATCAAATGGCATACTTCTTAACATTGAAAAAGCATAACATGGGCATAGCTTTTAATGTTAACAATAAACCTTGTGAGAGAATAGATTTTGCCAACACCAAGACAAGGTGATTGCTATCTAAAAATCAAACATTATATTGTATAGTACATATCGGAAACCAAATAATGCAAACACCTAATAGCTCCATTTCAATCATCACCATCACAAGCACAAATCCAACATATAGCACCCAATAGCTGTCAAATTTTTAAAAGCAAAAATAGAAAAATTAACAATACATTCACATTTATTTTAACCTAAAATCCATGTATTAGCATCCATATAAGTTCTCAACCCAAACTCATGCTCAATTTTCCAAACATCAAACAGATTTTAGAAACAAAGACCCTCTTATCGAAGCTGTCTAACACTACTCAGATAATAGAAGACACATACATTCACTTTCCAATAATTTAATGCTCAATGCAATCAGCCATCATCCACATTACATTCCATCCATACTCATGCTCAATTTTAATTAAAAATAAAACATATTTCAGGCTCTAATAACCTACTTTCCAAACGTATCTTCATCTTATTATAAACTAGATTACACACACATACATTTACAGCTAATTTCAAACTTTAAGCAATGTTAAATGCAGTCCATAAAAAACAACAGATTTAGGCAGACTGAAACCCTCCTCATCAACCAAAATTAGTCGTATCTATGTCAAGACATACAAACACTAACATTTTGATTAACAACATACCCAATTAATTGCTAAACTTATAGGCAAAAAAAGCAAGGATTTCAAAACTCATTCAAAGTTTAGAGATTAGACCTAAGTCATCCAGAAATACTGAAAAAAAAACCAAAAATTACCTGTCGTTCAACTTCAACTAAAGGCATACATTGGACTTCTTCCTAGCAGGGCTTCAGATTTGATAAAAGCTTGTGATTGCGACAATAAAGATGACTGGTGGAGCAATAAGTGGCTGGAGTTAACAAACCTCTTCACCTGCGCATTATGTTGAGAATAGCTACGGAGGACCCAACCCACACAAGACTAACCTCTGCAATTGGAAGCTATGGTGAGGGCAGGAGCAACCGCAACAGTAGGGAGAGAGGTAGAAACTAGGGTAGACCAGCAGTGGTGATGGACATCACAAGGGGGGAGATGAGAGGAGTTGCACAGGAATAGAGTTAATGTTTTGTTGTTTGAAAGCCTAAAACAAAACCTTATTTTTTTGAACATGTTTCCATTGTCATTTTCTTCTCAGAAGACAACGATGCAACCCAACTAAACACAAGTTCTCTCTTTAGTTTCTATGCCGAAGGAAACAACAACATAGCACAACAGGCAACAGAAGTAAACATGGGCTTAGTAAACTATTAATTGCATTCAACACTTAAAGTTGCTGATAAATCATCTAGTCACTCATTCAGAATTAAGTACCATCCAATTGACTTTTATAGCATCGACATAAATTTGTTTTTAGTTAATCATTATTTCTAAGTTTTTAAATCAATTGCAACTTCTTTTATTGCATCTCGAATTTATAATTCTTTTTAAGTTAAAAAAACTCTTGAAGACTTGCTCTAATTGGTCTACCCCGTAATTTATGTGAGACCAGACATAATCTTCAAAATCGTGTGACATCTTCAATTAGGCACACGAGCAGGCGTATAGATCTGAGATCTAGTATCATGTTCTTTGACATTAAACAACCATTTTTCTAGCATCATGAATTGTCTTCACACGCAGAAGCAAGCCTCGAGAACAAGCGATTAAAATAAATAGTAATACCTACGTCTTCCTCTTCCATTAAACTTTACTGATCAATCGCATGAATGTGAATAAAGTCGTGCACAAAAAGACGCGTGAAGAAATGTCAACAAAGTGGAAATGATCAGCAGACCAAAATACGAAGCATCCCAATTTCTCTCTTTTTCACTTTTTATTACGCAAAACAAAAGCACACACTTCCCTTTGCCTTCCTTTACACTTCATTGAAAGCCTCTTTTACTTAGATGATCCATATACACCTTTAGATGCTCTTATCGAATCAACCCACTTTCACTTATTATTTTTTTCCCCTTTATATTCAATTAAGGGTTAATTACACCAAATTCTTTATAATTGGATTCTATTTGTTTTCAATCTCCCTCAAAAACTATTATTTTACTCCTTTATATTAGCACTACCTCCTGATATTATTTTTCATTGAAAAACTAATAGAGAAACAAAAAACGGCACCATTTCTTAAAAAGATTTGTTACGTAGCAAAACAAATATTCTACCTATATTACTTAAAAGACAATGTATTATGTGATTATATCTGTAATAAATGTTGTCGTATGTTCTAACTAAAAATTATGTCGTGTATACTATAATCACTAATATAAGTAAATCACCTACTTTGTCATGTAATAAGATTTTTGTAAGAAAAGAATTTGTTTTCTACTTCGTTGTTAGTTTTTTTAATTGAGATGATTCTAAGAGGTTCGGATATTAGTAAATAAAAATTATAGATAATTCTTATATAAATTTTAAAAATTAAGGATTAAATGATAAAGGTAATTAATCCTATAATTAATATATATATTGCAATCAATTAATGCATGCCTCTTGTATACATCGCACGTGAATTTCCATGTCACGTGCAATACTACACAAGAGAGGACAAACTGCAAGGGTTCACACGTATACAAATACAGGGGTAGGGTACCGATGTTATGTCACAGCCTAGGGTTAGGGTTTTGTAACCTTGTGTTCTTCGAACAAGACGAAATCATTGCACGACAAAGATATTCTAAGAATGCTACTGTTATTCCCTTCTTTTTAAACACTGTTTCTTCCCCTAAAGAAAAGACTTGAAAATGGTCCTTTTCTTCACTTGCGGTCATCTCTGTCTCTTCCCAGTTTCACTGTGTTCAGATATTAAATAACTGTAGCCACCCAAGAGCTGAGAAAAGGAAACCGCACTAGAAGATGCTTAGTCAAACATTTTTATGCCAAACTTTACTCCTATCGGGATGTCGGATAATGGGACAAAGGCTATGTCGTAAAAAGAGAGATGGGTTTTTGAGCAAATGTAGGTTTGCTTGTTTGTTTGTTTGTTTAAGCTATAGCTACCAGTCAAGACTGTTCTTTTTTTCCCATATACTTCTGCTCTGTGTATATGGAAGAAAACTTTGAACTAGGGAAAAGAGAAGAAAGGGATCCAAAGAAGGGTTTTGAAGAAGTTGATCAGATATATACTTAAAGTAGGAAAAGGCAAAGGTTTCTGGCCCTCTGTAGAAGAAGCATAGAAGCCTTGATAGAAACATTTCAACCAGCGTCTTTAGTCAGTTTCTCTTATATTTCGCTTTCATCGAACACCCCGCTCGTTTTGTTTTCTTGTTCTTGTTCTTTCTTGGTTTTTATTTGTTAAAAGTTGGTATATTGGTCTGAAACTTAAAACTCTTCCATTTGAATTATAGTTTTTCTTGTCTTGATTGACACTTGACTGTTTATAGATACGAGAATGGAGATGATAAGTCGAGAAATGATAACCTTTTTCAGAATCATGATGCACTTTTTGGACAATAATATAGATAATGATAAGTTGAACGAGTTAATATGGATCATCATACGATCAGCTTTCTTCTTAAAATTTTAACAAAGAACAGGAAAAAAATGTTTAATCTATTTCAGTTGCTTCTTCTAATGGCAATCAACCATTAATGGGAGTAATCAGAAAAAGCCCTAGAGATTGACAATGAACCAGTCTGAAACTGTGTCAGCTTTTCTCTCCAAGAAGCTAAAAGGAAGCAAGTCACTCCCTCATGTTATAGGGACTCATTAGACTGATCAAACTACACAGTCTACAGAAATGGAACTCAGAAAAGGAGGGGAATAAGTAGGAGAGAAAAGATGACTCGATTTTCTTCAATAAAGATGAAGAGACGTCTCCATTGAAAGATGGAGTTGATGATCTTAAGTCAAGCTTTAATCTTTACTCTTCACTGATCACTCTAACCAAAACCCACCTGCATTAATGGCTGTGGAAAAAGAAATGGTACCTGGAGGTAAAGTTACATATATACAGTCACAAACATCCATACGCACGCACATACATGTTTCATCAACACTATCATCTCATACTCTCAGAACTCGAAGAACATGGCAAATCGAACAAGAGAATGATATAAAATAAAGAAAAAGGAAAAAAAGAGAACAAAAACCTCAGATATCTGACTCAATGAAATTGTGGAAACTAGTTAACATGCCGAAGGAGGCATTAGATTCAACCCTAAGTCATCTTTTTCCAACACCAATCGAGCCTTACTAGTCTCCAAATTTCCTGGATTGGAAGAATATTCTGGATGCAATCTTTTCTTGGATTGTAAAGGGACACCAAACAACTTTGTCTTACAGCCATTGCCACTGGGTTCTTCAAGAATGGTCAAAGAGCTTTGTGAAGTAGAGCTTGGAGAGCTCAAGACGTGAACTTGAGGAACTTGCTTAGGGTTAGTGGGGGTGGGATGATATCCAAGAAGATGGTTTGAAGGCTTTTGTATCAGTGAACCATTAGAAGCTATGGGATTAGCCGCAGACTGTGGACCGCAAAGAAGTAAAGAAGAAGAATAGGTATTGCTAGGAGTAACAGGCTTGACGTGATTTTGGACAAAGTAGATAATATCGTTATAAAGCTTTTTCATGTGTGCAAGTTCAGAAATAAGCATGTTGTTGCTTCTCCTAAGTCTCTCATTATCTTCTGATAAAGCAGTCACTGAGCTGTTATATCCACCAAATCCGATTACCGAAGCATTGGGGCCTCCTCTCCTTGGCGAACAAAGTGGCGGCGAGTCACACCAGTTGCTGTTGACCTGCTCGTCTGAGTCTGATGGAGAGATGCTGACTCTGCTGGGAAATGGAAAGAAGCTAGGCCCATTGATACCAAGTTGAGAATGTGGATGGTGATGGTGGTGATGATTAATAGCTACTTGCGGCTGAGCTGTTTTTCTCCTGTGTATTTCACACAGCAAATGCTTCTCCCCCTTTTTGAAGAATTCATTTGCAAACTCCCACCTGTCAGGCACAATCTTCCTGAAACCCTAAATTTCCAGACACAAAGAGCAAAATCCAGATCAGCATAAACCCATCAACCAAAACTACAAGAAAAGACACAAACTTTGCAGCAAAGAAAGGAAGGAAATAGTAGGGTTAGTAGCAGATATTTACATAAGTATTCAGTTGTCTGACAAAGCTAGAAAAGTTGTTGTGTTTGAAGTAGTTGGGGAGGAGATCACGAGCAAACTCAGGCGGCCGCCAAACGACGAAGGTAGTGTCATCTTCACCCCAAGAAACTATGTGGTCAGTGGCGGGATCATCTACCAACTGATAAGTTTTAGTGAGGAATGGAGCTGGAACTGACTTGTGGGAGTCTAGCGAAAGCAATATCCCTTCACAATTGTCAAGCATAAGCGCCATTATACTTCAGAAAGAAGGAACTTGTTGATAGATAGAGAAAGTGGAGAAAGAGAGGGAGAGGCTTATGGGTTTGATGTGGGTAAGTATGTGAACGCGGTATGCTGGATAAAAATGTTAGGACAGGAGCCACTATGCGACACTGTGTACTATGAGGTCGTGTCCTTTTTTTTTTTTCCCTTTCCTTCTTTTCTCTTGCGGTGATGTGATATTATATATATTATGTTACCTTCATCGGTTATGTAATAAGAGAGAATATGTGTCTGTCTGTCTAGGACTGTGAAATAAGGGCCTTTCAAGACAAACCCGTGAACTCTCTCACACTCTGACATTGATCCCGCGCGCACCCACTTAAAAATTCACACACAAGAGGAAGGTGGAGGTTCTCTTTGGGAATTGACAATGGACACCTCCTCCGTTTTCCATTTTCAGTCGAATACGTAACTTCTTTTACAACAATATGTACCATCACACGATTACAAAGATGTTCTTATAATAGCTTAGATAATGTAGTGTCGCAGGAATCTGAATTCATCTGCATGCATGTGATGTTGTTGTTATTAGGTCTGGATTTTTCAGTCCCATCCCTCAACCTGTAAGTCTCGAGTTTTAATCATATAGGGTAGTGCCAAATATCGTATGTTGGTCTAGATTTAGAAACAAGAAACAGTGAGAAGAATACTAATAAGTAACAGGAACTAGTACTAAGTCAAGAGAAAGGGCATTGTTGTCATTAAAAGTTAGTGTAGAGTCAAGAAATAAAGAAAAGAGATGAGACGAGGAGGAAGGTGGTTTCACTTCACGTCAAACGAGTGTCATCTTTTTCATTTTGTAGCTTTCCCTTTGTTGTTTAATGTCACCAACCCAACACAATCTCCAATTTCGAATCCCCATCATTTTCTACTACTCTAGCAGATGTGTAAGGTAAAGAATACATCGAACTACGTGATGGGATTTAAAGCCTGCTTCTTGGTGACGACATTTCTTCTTCTTCTTCTTCTTCTTCTGCTTCTTCTTCTCTTCTCTTCTTTCACCACTTTCCTCCTGTTTTACTCGCATAACATTCCAAACTTCAATATCATATGTAGTGGACATGCTCTCTGGCTACTGTTACCTTTACTGACTCAGTCACAACTACGTGACTCTCTCGATTTTTTTCCTCTATACGGACCCTTTAGTGCCTTTGAGCCTCCAACTTTGGCTCAGCTCAAGCTTCTTTTACTGCTGACGTGTCTCAGGTGAATGAATTATTGGCTCCAAAAGTTTCCATGAAACCTGAAAAAACTACAGCTTTTTTTCTTACTTTCTTTTCTTGCAAGGGCCCAATAAATTTTTGTTTTTTATACACAGTTTCCTGTATCCCTTTTCTATGTCCTCTTCTCAAAACTGGCCATGTAATATCAATGCCTACTTCTATTTTCTCCTCACCTTAATCAAAAATAGATCATTGTGAAAGTGCATGAAACCCATCAACAAATACTAAAAGTTGTAAATTATCCATTGCGAGCTATACTACAGAGAAGCATATGAAGGAATAACATATAATTTTAGGAATGAGAGGATTCATTTTTGGAATGAGAGTAAATGGAATACCAACAAACTAATGTAGGGTCGCAACCAGTTCCTCTGCAAAGTGAAACCATAAGAAAATCATTACTAATTATATCACATAGATACTGCAACTGATTGTTTTTATCATGTCTATGATTCTCATTATTGGAAAAACAAAGTTTCCCCACACGCATGATTATTCCTACCATGTTAAAAAGGAAGTCGCCATTTTCGTTATCAATCCCAACAGTCAGATTATGGATCATTTCATGGGATAAGCTGAGTGACCGACCATATTTGCAGAAGAACCTAGCCGGATTAATGAAACTGGTCAGCCAAATAATTTGAAGGTTATATGCTGGAGAAAATGTTGCACTCAGTAACATGTACAAGTTAATGAACTGCAAGAGTTATGGCTAAAATTTTTCAAAAAAAGAGAAAAAAAGGAGGTATGGTTAAAGCAAATCTCTGTCACACCACATCATTGCTTGGAAATTTTTGTTGAATTCCAAAATACATTTTACTATTTCAGCACAAAACGAGGCATGTGACATTACCATTAAATCTCTCATTTGTATGGAGCAAAGAAACTGGAAATGGTAAGAAGAGTTGTCAGATTCCTGTGTTGATAATTCAACTATAATGGGAAATTCTCTCTCTCTCTCACTTTTTTTCCTAATTCTCAAGTTCAAATCGTTTACCCTTCTGTAGCCTGCAAGAATTCAGCGGCTGACATGGAAGCTGTCTTTGGAACTTTGAGGGTATGGTGTTCTCGTGATTTTTGTCTTGTATTCCTCTTTTGTAATCTAAACTTTAATGTCACACATATCCATTATATTCCCCTTTTCATGTTACATGTATATTTTAGGGAAGTATTTTTGTTTTCCTCTCCTTAATCTTAACAAAGGTTGGTTTTAATTTTATTATTAAAAAAAAAGGCACCCACTTGGTCATTGTCACAGGGGATTATGGTAATGATCTGATTATCCATTACGAACCACTTGATGGGTGTGGGTCCAATAATCATACAAAGGGACCTAGTGCATTGATGGAGATGAGCAGCTTATGGGTAATAGGTAACAGAGGGCTTGAATAGTTAATGAGTAAGAAGGTAAATTTCATGATGATTCGTAGAAGCTTTCTTTTGTTTGTTTTTGTGAATTTTGTAGAAGAAGACACATGTATCCCATATGAGAAAAAAAAGAAGGCAGTGGTCCACAAAGTATAGAAAGAAATCTTGATCTTCTCTCGCAAGGTGTCAGCAACTAAGACAGATCCTACCGAGCCCACCGCCATCACCATGAACAAAAGAAATCAACCCAACACTCAAACCTCTAACATGTTGAAGAGCCAAGAAGATTCTATTCCAATTTCTAAAGCACAGTGAAAGTGAACCCCACGACTCCCTCACATGACAACTGCCTATTTACAGCTTTCAAATATACATTATACAATTCCTAGTTAACAATAAACAAATCATAATGCATGGTCATTATTGGATAATCTATTATGAGAATTCCAAGGAGAGACAGCTTAAAACACAGAGCGAATATGGATAAAACAACCCCACAAGTAATTTGTTTATATATATATAAATATATAAAAAAAAACCACCCCCGTATACCCTTTTTCAAACTCTTTCGTCTCTTGCTTTGAGGTGAAAGAATCAAAATCCGTATTCGATACGACAAGCTACAAGGTTCTTTCTTCTGTCTCTTCCCTTACTCTCTTTTGTCTGATTCACTGACCCTTCTCTTGCATTTAGGGAACACAACCATGTAGTTCCTCTAAAATACGTACACATTATATATAAATATATATATTACATAGCAGCATGCATGCACATAGAGCATCTCACTTCTCAAAATTCATATTATATTTACAATGGAGTAATGTGGAAGTAGTAGTAGTAAAGATAGTGTTCAAAGAAAGTGAAGAGGGCTATTGGGTTTTGATTATCTGAGAAACCGGAGTGATGTAGTATGCGGTATGGGTCACGAGAGGTATGGATCCCACGAGAAAATGGCACACTGATATATTAACGGACAGGACGAGATACTCGTTTGTCTTTCTTTCTTATACAAATGGGGTTTTGTCCTTTTGTTTAGTGATGGAAATGGACGCCTCTGTCCTTCCAAAGTGAACTCTATCTTCCCTCAGGTCCTGCTGTTGCTGGGAGCTTACAGAGTAAAGCAGAAGAACGAGAAGGGGCAGGAAAAAAGCGAGGTACTAAGTACTTTCACTGCGGGTTACCAAATGTCCTTGTATATATTTTATATTAGATAAAAGAAAAGTTAAATTATAATTTATTTTTAAAAATTTTTATTTCGTTATCAAACTTTTAAATTTTTTAATTTAACGATCACATTTTTTAAATTTATTCAATTCAAATTAAAAGTTTGATTATATTAATTATTTATTAACATAATTACCAGAGTATAGATATACAGGCTACGTGAATGGAATTTGATTTGGATTTAAATGATGAAGAGTTTGGAAATATATAGGGATTTAACTGTTTTGAGAGCAATGTAGAACTCTATTTGGCATATATATTTATACGCCATCAACTATGTTAGTAAATAATTAATAGAATTAATCTTTTGATTTAAGTTGAATAAGTTTAAGTTTAATTATTAAATTGAAAAACTTCTAAAAGTTTAATATTAAAATCAACAAAATTTTAAAAGGATGAGTACTTAATTTATTATTCCTTTTGTTATTAATGCACCCAAAAAGTGGAACATAATCTGCCTCATGCCCGAGTTGTCACTGTTCTATATCTAAGTAAATTATCATGTCAGAAAATATCAAATAATTTTAATATTTTAATCAAATAAAAAAAATTAAAAGTTTAATTTTTAAAATTTTTATTAATATTAAATTATTAATAGAATATATATATATATTTATAAGTCTGGTTCAACTTTTT
>JAOXYD010000002.1:2642347-2659342 GCA_028565735.1 Pinacopodium congolense
GTCTGGTTCAACTTTTTTAGATTAACCGACCAATATTTTATTTTGATCAGTCGAATTATTACTTAATTGATTAATTTTAATCTATTGCAGCAATTTTTTATATATAACCAAATTGGTTCACCAAATGATTTTTTATATTAAATGGTCCAATTCAATTTTGAAATCATTAGCTAATTTACTTCTTTAATTTGCACATAGTGACGTCAATTTAATAATAAATATAGGGACAGAGCTCATATTTGTTATTTTATTAGAAAAAAGAGAAATTAGTTTATTACCTCTAAAGAATTAATGCTTTAATATGTTACTCTTATAAGGTGTATCGATTTCTTTTTCAAGACATAGAAGTTTGAATAAAGTTTAAATTTACCATTAAATTTGTAAAAGAGCCTCGTATTAAATTACTCTTGTTATTGTTTCGTGGTATGGTATCGCCCACTTTCCTCTTCCACGCTCGTGAATAAATTGAAGTATTTATCTTGTACATACAATCTGTCACCTCTAAAGTAAAAAAGCTGTAAAGAATTTTCTTACCGAAAAGCCGATAATTAGTGTATTGACGTGACTATAAAGTCTTAAAAAAGGAAACGTCTATACATTTGATTTTGGAAAACGTGGAAGCCGAAAATGCTCCTAAATTAAAAAATTTTAAAAATCTTTTATGATCTTTTATGACAGTTAATAAGTGATTATTATAAGTAATATTTTAAAATTATTTCCATATATTAATAAATAATTTTAAATATATGGAGATAATTTAAATAATTTTATTAATAATTATTATTGAAAGGTCATGTAATTAACTATTCAGAAATTTTTATGCACGAAACACTTTATTATTACCTTTGTCAAAGTCTTAAATAGTTTTAGGACTTCTCAATGGAGAAGGTTACATGCTTAAGAAATTATTTGCATCTAACGATTTTATAAAGTTAGCTTTATTATTACCAACTGTTTGATGTCTTGGTGGGGAAAAGAAGAGTTAAGACCGAACATGGAAGCATCTTAAGAAAAAATCAAACGACCCAATACATTTCTCTAGGAGTGTGCGAAACCTAAGACAAGAATGACACATGAAATTTCGGTTGCCAATAAATATTGTAATTATTAGCAAAGAATTTAATGATTGGTCCTTCAAATTTCATAATTCCAAGGACATATTCTTCCATTCCATCAAAGACAAAGTCGTTCAAAGAGATCCAATGAATATTTGAACTTTAGAGCAATCATGCATGGCTTTAGATGGTATGGATTGATATTAAATTCTGTATGAATCAAATGATCCGAATGGACTGAAGAAAATATGATTTACATTGATTGATTGGACAGAGAGGAATCGGTAAAAATTAATGGAAATAATCTAGAATAATATGGATTTGATTTCCATGCAAAAGCTCTTTTTCATGGAAGGGGAAAAAAAAAAGGACTTTAAAAGCAACTTCTTTTAAAAACGATCTCTTTATTAGGGCATACGTTCTTGCATTTGAAAGAAAATTGTTGCTATAATACATGCATGGGCGTACTAGAGTTTACTAATCAATAAAAGCAAGCTCAATTTAACAAGCTTTAAGTTGCATTAAAAGGAGCTAACATCAAGAGATCTCTTTACTTATCTTTCTCCTTTTCTCTGCATTCTTTTTAATTCTACTTTCCCATCTTTTCTTTGCTAAAGTCGTCCATTTCAACTTCTACGTGAAAAAGATGCTACTACAAATAAACCAAAGAAACTTCTTCATGTACAAAGGATGATAGGGTTGATCATATATAAGTGTGTGTGTGTGTGATAGCTACTTCCATGTAGAATATACCCTTTTCATATTTATGATCGACCCTATTATCCTTTGTACATGAAGAAGTTTCTTTGGTTTATTATAATGGCATCTTTTTGACGTAGAAGTTGAAATGGATGACTTTAGCAAAGAAGAAGAACTAAAGATAGGAAAGCAGAATTGAAAAGAATGCAGAGAAAAGGAGAAAGATAACTAAAGAGATCTCTTGTTGTTAGCTCCTTTTAATGCAACTCTTAAAATCAGTTTGCTTTTATTGATGAGTAGTTGGTGATATACTACTACTGGACCCTAGTGATTCCACTAGTAATTTGCTTTTTAGTCGGTGCTATGGAATGATCATCATTCATCAATATCAGGTATTTGGCAGACATTGTCATGTTTAAAGGAAATGGGGCCCTAAATTAAGATGTGTTCTTAGTACGAAAACAATGTAGTGTAGCATAATCTTTGTATGACCTTAACATCATTAATCGAAAAAGCATTAGACACCGAATGTCAGAAAAGACACAAGAAGAAGAAGATTGAGGAGTGATTTCTTTATATTGGGGTTAGAAGAGGGGAACATAAAGGCTGTTGGATCACATGCACATCACATTCCTCCTCACTTCTCTTCTTTTTATACTATGCCTAATGAACGTTAAAGAAGAAAAAGTTGTTTTAACCCTGAAATTCTCCTTTTTTTTTAATAAGGTCCCACAAAAATTGAAGGCTGCTACTACTGATACTGCTACTCCTCAATCCAAGGGATTCCTTTGCTCTGATCAAAAGCCTCATTTGGGTCCCTCCATCATCTTCATCATCATTTCATGCATATATCTATATATATATATATATGAAGACCCACCTTACGTTCAAATACTCAGAATCAAAATAGGGCTTATAAAAGTAGGATTTTCCCATAAAAATTCTCTCATCATGACGACCAATAACACATGACATGAAAACGGCAATCTAAACCAGTGAAAGTATTTACCTTAATTGATTCAATGGCGACCGATTCCCTTATTTCATGGGGAAATGAAGATGCCTTCAAATCATTTGCAATGTTGGGTTGATCCAAGAGAAAGGATACTGTAGAGTGTAGAGCTATTCCTTATATTTCTTTATAATCATATTGATATTATTGCCACCTAATAATCCACTAAGAAAACCCTTTTTTGGCTGTTCAATCATATCAACCAAAAAGCCTTGTGAATTATCTGATATCGATCACTCAACCAGAGCACAGAAAGAATGGTCCCCCTTGATCGCCATTCCAATTTCACCCGCTCCAAGTTGTTGACTGTTAGGTTCCAAAGAGGTGCATCAAAAGTGTGATTACATTAATCTTACGTTGTAATGTGATGCTAAAGGTCGACGAACATTAATTTATATCAGATACAGAATTCCAGGATGAATCTAACTACAATATGAAGAAAATGGATAGAATAATTTCAATGTCTAACTAGGGTTTTTTTTTGTATATAATTCTTTAAAAGGGTACCTACAGAATCATATTTGGGAAGTAATAATATAAGCACAAAAGGGTATTATGATGGTGGATATTCGAACTAAATTAAGAAATTATTTCATAACTTTTAAGATTTAAGATGGAGTTTCCTTTGTTTGATTGGTCCATTGTTGCCAAAAGTGAAAACAAGTCATGAACCTTTCTCTTTGCTTTCTCAGGTTTCATTATTTATACACAGAAAGAGCACTCCTATATCTTCGAATCTTGGGGTTATGGAACCTCATTGTTTGAATAATAAAAGGAGAAACAAAGCTAAATAGGATCCCTTAGCCATCTATGCAGCAGAATATCAATTTATTCTATATCATTTGGAAAAGAAGAAATGATTAGGTACTATGACTTGCATATCCTTTACTCAGTTTAATTTGGAGCCTTGGTCATGATGATTAATCAATTCTCTTACTCCATCTAATTAATATGCAAAACCTGTATATTTATTGCATGTCCAATTACATGTATACGTATCTTATGCATGCTTCCGATAATTATAGAAGATACCAATGTGATTATTTTTTAAAAAAATGTTAAAGGGACTGAGGCGTAATTGCATATAATTACATTATGCTTTCCAATTTAAAATTTCGTATGTGGGTATACAAGATGCATGTTTCAGTTTTGCAAATGGAATAACTTTGACAGTTGGATCGAGGAATGTATATTGGAGTCCCGAAAAGAAAAAAAAAAAAGAAAATGATCGAGTTCATGAAGAGAACAGTAATCGATTGAAAAAAAGAAAGCCAAAAAGAGAAGCAAAGTGGAGGTAAGCCAACAGAGATATGATGCCCCATTATGCCCCACAAAGTGAAAGTAAGGAAAAGGAAAATGAGAAAGTGGAGATGAAAAAAAA
The DNA here is from genome assembly GCA_028565735.1 of Pinacopodium congolense. Taxonomy (NCBI): domain Eukaryota; kingdom Viridiplantae; phylum Streptophyta; class Magnoliopsida; order Malpighiales; family Erythroxylaceae; genus Pinacopodium; species Pinacopodium congolense. The sequence goes on from JAOXYD010000002.1 coordinate 2,646,495, forward strand.
AAAAAGAACACAGCTTTATGGGGAATAAGGAGAGGGGTCGCATGATTGGACTCCAGTAAAAGAAGCACTGAACTTCCATGAGAATTTTGAAGTGTAAATTCTCCAAAAAAAATCTAAACGTACAAAGACCTTGTATGATTCTTCATGCAAAGAGATGGATCAGATCGTAGAGGAAAAAGGGCAAAAGGAGACAGAGTGTGGGAGGCAGGCATGACAGGACTTAGATCGGCTAGAGTTTGCGGTGGAAGTGGAGGAAAGCAATGATGATAAATTATAGTAGTAATAATAATAGCGAGCAGATAGTTATAATCATGGGTTGAAGCATATTCACTTTCCTCTTTGTCACCACTTTCTACGGCATGATTAAAAAATAAAGAAAGTTTATAAATATTAAAGCATAACTCCTCCACTATTGTCCAATACGTACCCCAAACAAAAAAGTGTTCTTCCTAAGGCTTCTATGTTGGTTAGAGGATGTTTGGTTGGAACGTCTGCTTTTACCTTTAATTTTCTTTTTTAAATATAAAAATTAAAAAATATATATATAGAAATAGAAGAAAATAACACACTAATACAACGTGAAAATAAAAAATATTATAAAATTTTTAAAAAATATACAAAATTTAATAAAAATAAAAATAAAAATAAAAATAAAAAACTGAACCAACCGATCATAAATTGAAAAAAGTTGGAGATTTCTAATTATTATATTATTGCATTACTTCTTAATCAAGCTTAAGGTTTCTTAGTTTGGTTGGAAGTCCTTTTTCATATCATAAAAGGATTAACCTTATTTATAGTTATAAACTTTTTATTATTTTCTTAATTAAGTCTTATACTTTTAAAAAATTTTATTGAAGTTTTATACTTATATAAATTAATTAAGGATAATCCTTATAGGACTTAATTGAGAAAATTGTGAAAGGTTTAAAATTATAAATATTCGAGATAACCCTATTTACAATCCTAAATCTTTCATAATTTTTTCAATTAAATCCTAAATCTTTCACTATTTTTCAATTAAGTCCTATAAGGACTGTCTTTGATTAATCTGCATAAATATAAGACTTCAATAAGAAGTTTTAAATATATAAGACTTAATTGAAAAAATAGTGAAAAAATTATGACTACGAAATATGGTTATTCCTATCATAAAATATATAATCATTATTTTTTGGTTTAATATGCATTTGATAAGCTATTGTACATATAATAATTTCGTGAATTGGATGATTCAAATAATTACTTTTACATTTTTAAGTTATAATCACAATTAATTATTTTACCTAAATTTTTAAATAAATTACAAATTTTCACTGCAAATTAGACATATAATCTTTTTGAAGTGGGAGATTCTTAGGCTGAAAATACAATATGCTTTTTAAGTTTGCAAAAAAAAAATTAAAAATCATATTATTTAATAATATTTAAATAAAAACTTAACATTTAATTAAAATCTTAAAGTAAAAATCTATTAACATTTAATTAAAATCTTAAAGTAAAAACCTAAGTAATTAAGAATGTAACGATTTTTATCAATTTAAGATTTAGTGGAACGTTTTTAAAATATTATAATTTTATTTAAATATTTTTAATATTAAAATATTTCTTAAATTTTGTACGAACGTAAGGAATAAAACCTATGTTTGAGGAGGCTCTTAAAAAAATTTATGGGTCGCTTGATATTGTTGTTAATTGTAGTTTTTAGTCGTAATTTTTTTGTTTTTATATTAATTTTTGTGTATTGATTTCAGTTTTTATGCGATTTTTTTTTCAGTTTTTGTGCTTTATTAGTTTATTGTCTTTTTTTATTTATGTACTATTTTTATTAATTTTTATATTTAAAAAGAATAAGAAACCTAAACTTAAAACTAAAACCAACCCAAACAACCCCTTAATCTCCAACTATGTTCCTGGCTTGTAACGCAAGTCTTTATATAGTGGGTCAGAATATTGAAAATATATAGACCGGAAATGAGTTCGGTAATTGCTTTATGATTTGACAGCCATTTGAATCAAATTTGACTTTTACGTATGCTTGTTAGTGATTGATTAGTTTAATTCTCGAAGTTGCCTAAATCTGTGGCATCAGTGTTAGGAACAATTTCTTGGAAGTCTTCTATAAAAAAACATTTTTTTAGAAAGCAATCACAAAATGCAACATTTGATGGTGTACTAAAAAACATGTTAAGTCCAGCCATTACCCGTTCCCAAATTTGGTAAATGAAGTCTTATGTTTGCCTTTCAAGCCTGGGAGATCCTGTTATTGGTTCAAACACAACAGAATTAGTCTAGTATTGTTAATGGACACAGAGCCAGGCCAGTCTCGCCCCACAATGGACCTACTGCCGGTAGCCGGTTTGTCTCATTAGAGCACAACATGGGTTCGTTGGGTCGAGTTGCATTGCTTCAGACCTTAAAATGCTCCCTTCAACACCTTCTCCGATTAACCAGAAAGCTATGGATATTCAGTAACACTCAACACCTCATGTCCAATAAAACTGATTGCAGCGTAACATGTTTTTTTGAAGTTAAAGCATCGCAAAAGCAACAAAAAAAAAAAGTATAATAAAGTAGAATGAGTACTTAGGTGTGACGGTACTGAGGTGCGACGTCTTAAATTTTAGCATCAGAAATATTAACGAAAGTCACTATAAAAAAATTATCAAAACTACAAATTCATTAAACAGTTGACTCACGTTTGAAATAATAAAAATCAAACTATAAATTGAAATCCATTGAAATAAATCTATCAATTCAATAAGAATTTTATTATTGTATTCTTATAATGTATAACTCACTCTAATAATTAAATTATAATAATTACTTAAAAATATCACGAATGTGTATTTATATATCCATCATTATATTAATACTTTCTAACATATTTCATTACAAACAAATGCATGTCTATGATATGCATGAATGTTATTCTATCAAATCTAATTAAATCTGATTATTCGTTTAATTAGGAGTTTCGTTTAATTTAGTAGGCTACAGCCAATAGCTCATCAACTCAAATTATCGCATAGCAAATCTCAATCTTCACATGGATAAATCAATATAATATACATATATATATGGTATACTCAATTATACTATATCTGATATTCCGACATCACTCTAGTGTCTAACCACGACACAAGTTATCATGATGACTTAGGATACTCCAATACCATTTCAAGACTTAATCTCGAGAACAGAATATCTTCAGGACTTAAAATGTCCCGGTAGATGCTCTATGAATAAGTATTTAACCCCATTTCCCATTTCGATTTCATATCTCATTAATCTCATATCCATGAGACCACTGAATATATTCTTAACTAGATAAGTCGTTTCTTTACTAATAATTCAAAATCTGTCAATCACTTTGATTTACAAATCAATTCCTTCATTAATTAAATCTCTAATCACACCAATTTCATATCTTAAGTACCAAAATTACTAATCTGAAATGTTCATGTTCATGATGTAATATTTTGTAAGACAACAATAATAGATTATCATAGTTAATCCAATCCATTAACATAATTCAATGATTCACAATTGAATGGAAAATCGTAACGAAATCCACTAATTTATTAATAAAGAAAAATACTTCATCACATTGTTAATCAAATAATTATAAGGTATACTACCCACATTTAATCATTAATTAATCCAATTTAACACTTTAAGAAAATACTATATCATAATAAAATTTATTAATTAATTAATATTGTCAAAACAATAAAGGAAAATTTCATCATTCAAATAATTTACATAAACTATTAAATCACACAAATTATACATAATAAAAATTTTATAAGTGTATAAATTAAAATTCTTGCTTGTTCTCCAAAAACTTGAATTTTTCAAAACAAGTTGAATCTCTTAATCTGCTAGATCCTTAAAATCTAGATAATCATAAAAGTCTATTATGTCTAATTTAATCAACTTGACTCAATTGACTAAAGGACTTAATTATTAAACCTCTTCCTCTGTCAATTTACTAAAATTTCAAAATTAAATTTAAAGCTCCAGATTTATTAAATAACTCCAAAAATTCCATAGTTCTCTAAAATATCCTCCTTACACTTTAAAATTACCAAAATGCCCTTAAAAACTCCTAAAAACCACTAAAATACCTCTTTTTACACTAATATTTCAATTATTCCCTCAAACTATTCAAAATGCTCAAAATTGTCCTCATAAATTCCTTATTTCTATTTTAACCCTACAATTTAAAAAAAATCTAGAATTAATCTCTAAAATATCCTATTTTCCAATTTTTTACCTTTTCCCTCCTCTCTCTTTTTCTTCCTGCTACTTTCTTCGTCTCTTTTCTTCTCTTTGGCACTTCTATCTAGAATCTGACCAGCCTCTACCAAGCTCTTTTTTCTCCATTTTTGCTTCCTTTTCACTACTATTTTCTTGTCTCTCTCACAATTCCTATTCTCTATGAATCCCTCATAGCTCTTAACTAGAAATTGGATAGAATCTCTCCTTCCCTAACTCTTCTCTCTTTCTCTACCATCGTCAGTTATCTCTTATCTTTCAAACTTACTAACAAATTGCAAATTTGTCGAAACTCTTAAAAACTACCAAAATACCTCTTTTTACACTACCGTTTTAAGTATGCCCTCAAACTATTCAAAATGGTCCTCATAAATCCCTTATTTCTATTTTAACCCTACAAGTTTAAAAAAATTCTAGAATTACTCTATAAATTATCCCATTTCCATTTTTTTTTACCTTTTCCCTCTTTTCTCTCTTCTTCCTCTCTGGCACTTCTATCTAGAATCTAACCAGCCTCTAACAAGCTCTTTTTCCTCCATTTCTGCTTCCTTTTCATTACTATTTTCTTGTCCCTCTCACAATTCCTATTCTCTATAAATCCCTCATAGCTCCTAACTAGAAATTGGATAGAATCCCTCCTTCCTTAACTCTTCTCTCTTTCTCTACTATCATTAGTTATCTCTTATCTTTCAAACTTATTCACAAACTAGCTAGCTCTCTCACTTTCTCTACTTTCATAAACACAATACAAAAGAGGCCTAACACCAATTAGCCAAACATAATAAACTACAAGGAGGAAATAAAAATCGAAACAAAATAAACCTCACTGCTAGCAGGAATGCTCAGATTCCCGCAAAAGCAAGGTTCTGAAGCTTTTGCTCTTGTTTTCCAAATTGTAATGTTCTTTAGCAAAGCTTCATCTTCTTTCCTCCACTTTTCTACTCCCTCTCACCACTCCTACTTGCCTTAGCTAAAAACCATCCAAGCACATAAATTTTGAGCACAACCATCAGGCATCATAATCGACCCCTTACTTACATAATTTGTATTGTTTAGTTGGAGTAACTGTCTAACAAACTGCAAATTGTTTCACTTTCTTTCCTTTTTTTTTTTCTTTTTCAATTGCTAATAGGCTGGGTTAAGTCACAACTTAGGCCTAATTTAAACCTAAAAATCTAACCACCTTTACATTAAGAGAACGAGTTTCATGTCTACTAAAAATGGATTTCTTTACCTTTTTGGTCTTTATTAACCCAATTTATAGATGACACCCCAGAATATTAATGAGACCATCATTTCTTAATGTTTGTGTAATATTTAAACTTGTAGAGTGCACTTTTGGTAGCTTTTCAAAACACAACCTCATAACTATGCATTTCAATAATAATAGCACTACAGGAGCTAGTTTCATTTATTAAAAAAAAAAAGATTCTACATAAGTTAGCAATTGAGATCATCCTTATGACTTGAAGTTAAAGTCTTAATCCCTCACTCATTTTATTTGAAATCGTTGCTTAGCATGCCTAAAAAGGGGTAAAAAGAACTACAAAAAGGAAAACATAACACATGAAACCAGTTGAATCACCATATCATATATAATAAGCAAATGGCTATATCTAAGTAGTTGGAGAATTTTGAGGAACTCTTGATTATGCTTGTATAACTCGAATGAATATCCCAAGTAATTGACCATGACTCTTCACAAATCGACTCCTAATCTAAAGACACATTTATAGCATATGCTAGGCATAGTCTCACACTTTACTGTTACTTAATGCTCTTATGGATAAGAATTTGGTGGAAAATTTTTTTAAAAAAGAAGCAAAAACAAGATCTTTTCAGTATTATTTCAACATAGTATTGGCTAGAATACATAAATCTAGTTTAAACTATCAAGTTCCTATAAATCCAATTTATTTAACACATTAAGGAGATGATTGAATGCCAATAGTTGAAAAAGCAATACTCTTATGTGAAAGATATGGTTAAATTCTTTTATTATCAAAAAGCCTAATAGCTCAGTATTAAAAAAAGTATACTTTTCTTCATATAAGTATGATAAAAGTTGCCATAAAACTTGCTACAAGATTAAGTTTAGATACCTTAGCCATAGTCTGTATCAGAGTTAAAAGGCACAACAAGTTTCATGATTTTTTATTAGGGGTAATAGAGTCAAGCTTAAAGGATGGACCAATTTATTTATCATGTATTCTAAACTTTATTCTAACTCCCACTAATCTAAATATTCTTCATGCTATTTGCCTAAGTATACAAACTTATGCCTTTAATGTGTTACCGAGGACTTAAAATATTATTATAGTTTATAAACTATATTATAAGATTATGAATAGTGTAGTCCCTGATCTAAAATATGAAATATTACATTTGTCAAACCAAAAGGGACAAGCAACTTTATGTCTAATAAATATCATAAAGAATATTTTACTTGTTACAAAGTTAATAACATGAGATCAAGTAACATTTCCTAAAATACGGTTGTTAGAAAGTGTGAATCCACAAAGAAAAATAAAAACTTGTAAAATATAAGAAGTTATTAAATATAAAGACAAAGATGTTGAACTTAAGTTTAATTGTAATAGAAAAGCTAAAATTAGTTTAGATAAATCTTGATCTGACAAGTCTAGTATCGATTCTAAATCAAGAATTAAACATGAGATTCCAAAAATTTGGTGTCTACTTAGACTATGAATCTTAAAAAAGATGATGATGAAGTGATTCAACTATAGTATAGGGTGGAAATGCCTTTTATAGCCCCATCAGTAGCTAAATCCAGTGGTTATAGTGAAAAACATAAACCCAGCTCACCTTCTTGTCTGATATGGGACATAACTCAAACACCAATATTTTTGGAAAAAATAAATTAGGATAAGAATATTTAAGTCTACAAGAAAAATGGATTATGATAACCTTTACCAAAAAGGAACAAAGTTTTTTGTTAGAATGGTATAAATTATACAATGAGCAAGCTGAGAACAAACTAGAAGTTTATGAATATTTAGAAAAGGTTTTCCCATTAACAGGCAAAAAGTTTCCTAATTTTAGGAAGAATTATTTATCTGCATAATAAATTTTGCTTTTGAAAATTATTTTCCTAAAAAGGGAAAATTAATTAGAGGAATTCATCCTCCATTATGAAACATATCAGTCAAAATAGATGAAGCAAAAGTCATAGCATCAGCATATAAGGGAAATGTATCTTTATAGGGCTACATTCGGTAAGGAAATTACACTAATTTGATTCTTCAATCAATAGGAAAACACCTAACTAGGATTGAAAAAGTAATTAGAAAATCACATTTAGCAGTTTTGAAAAAACAAATGGTTAAACTGCCTCTTTCTAATCGGAAAGCTTTATTTAAGCCAATGCCTAATTTTAACTATAATCTTGTTAATAAAAATTTTAAATCCATTATTATAAATGAAATAATTACTAGACTAAAAAATTTAGGCTTAGAACAAAAAATATCAAGCCTTGTCTAAAATAAATAGTGAGACAGATACCGATAGTATCTTAAATGATTTTAGCCTTAATTCCAAATAAAACACTAATACTGAATAATTAAATCAAATGTTTATAGAATATATGCAAATGCAACATCAAAACCGTGTGAACATAAGAAAAACATCTTTTATAAAAAAAATGTGTTTATGGTTCTAACAAAAATGGATTATCCTAGGTCAACTATATTAGGCCTTCAATATACGGATATGCAAAATTATAACGTTGCCTAATTTGATGGAACTTTCGTAATAAAATAGAATATAAAAGGTCAAATTTAGTATCAAATTAAAAATATTCTACAATATATACTTATGCTTTTAAAAGCTAATCATAGTAAAAATAATTCAAAACAAAAAATAGTAAAAATTATAATTTGTGGATTTTTAGGACCATTTAAAGATTAACGAGATTTCTGTTTAACTTTTGAAGCAAAAAATCATATTTTAGTTAGGAGGAAGACGTCACTATAGGAAGTACTATTAATACTCCTGACTATGTACATAATTTGCTTTATATAATAACTACATACTTTATAGGTGTTACTTCATTGTAGTAGATAAAACTTATGAACTATTGATTAATCTTAGGCATCCAGATTTATCTAATTTTCAAGAAGGATGTCTTTATGACAAAGGTCTGCTTAAAAGAATATTGTCATCATGCATTTTTGAATGAAAAATTTCTATCTAGATTACCAACATTATTTTTAAAAAGAGTTAAAAATAGGATTAAATAAAAAACTGATGGTATAATATCTTATCATACTTATACATATAAAGAGCTGGCCTCATAAGTAATAGCAAAAAGAATCACCCTTTGTAATGAATTAAAACTTTATAAACAATTAGAACAAAGAAAATGTTGTTTAAAAAAGCCTTACACGATTTTTATGAATAAATAGGATATCCATCTATCTTTACTCCCTATTAGAATAAAAGTAAGAGTAGGAGTAAAAGAGATAAATATTACTTAAAACCTTACAGAAGAATAAAGAAATATAAGTCCTTTAATAATAGTAGACAACTGGAATAGCAATATAAAAAGCAAAAGAAGATAAAATGGAAACCAAAAATAATAATTTTTTACAAATGTGACAAGCTAAGGCATTATTCCATTGAAAGACAAATTAATGAATTAGAAGATAGTAAAGATCTTAAAAGATCACTACAAAAGATTTTCTTGATAGAAACAGACTCAGAGCAAGAGGACTTGATAATAGATGATGAAACTTCTGAATCTTCTAGTAGTTCTAAAGAGAGCATAACTAAAGATGATTGTGATTAAAATTGTAATTGTTAAAAAGCATTATGTAAAATGAATGGCCTAGAAGTCATAACCATTGAAGAAAGTCTTATCTTAATAGACAAAATAGAAGACCCTGCAGGAAAAAGGATCATGTTAGAAAAATATTTGGAAAAATATACTAATCAGTCTGAGACAAACTTAACCAAAAACATTAATAAGCAAAATATAAACAAAACTTATTGTTTAGATGAAGTCTTTAATAGAATAAGGAGAGCCCCTGAAAGACAATCTATTATATCTGAACTGAAAGCTCAAATTAATGAATTAAAACTAGAAATGAAAGATTTTAAAAAATAAAATTTTTATGTTAAAAGCATTAGCCTATATAAGACCATCTTCTTAAAAAATCTCTGAAGAAATTGAATCAAAAGAAGATGATGATTATAAAGGAAAAGCTTCAGTTATCTCTTCAAAATTACAAGATATGAAGTTCATAAATGTTGTAGATATAGTTATTACTAAAAAATGGGATACTAAAATCATGGTCATAGTTAATAAATAATACATTTTTATAACAATAGTCCTCATAAACAGTGGTTTAGAATTAAACTATATCAATTAAGGACTTGTATCTTCAAAATATTTTCATAGAACAACCCAGGTATTATATGTAGTAAATAATAGTAGACTTATAGTTAACTTCAAAGTATCTCATGTTGCTATTTGTAATAATAGTGCATGCTTTATGTTTCCATCCATTATGGTCTGAGGATTATTTAATGAAGTAATTTTAGGAGCTCCTTTTTCATTCATGTTATATCCTATCCATAGAATAGATCAATCAGGAATAATTACTAATATAGAAAATCATTAAGTTAAATTTGAATTTATCGAGCCTCTAAAATTTCATGTCATAGAAAATATACAAAAAAGTATAGAGGCTAAAACCTAACTAGTTAATTCTCTATCAAAAGAGATAGCTAATAAGTAGATAGAAGAAAAACTTCAAAAGCCAAATATTCAAAAAAATTAAAGAATTTCAAAATCTCATAGAATCACAAGTCTATTTTAATATTTCTAGAGTTTTTGGGATAAAACAAAACATGTTGCAAATTTGCCTTATGAACCAGATTTTAATGAAAGGCAAATCCCTACTAACGCTCACCCAGTAGCAATGGGCCCAAGACATCTAAAAATATGTCAAAATGAAATAAATGAACTATTAAGGAAAGGGTTAATGGGAAAAGTTCAAGCATATGGAGTTTTCCTATATTTTATGTTGAAAACACCATAAAACTAGAAAGAGGTGTACCTTTTTTAATTATCAATTATAAAACATTAAATAAAGCTTTAAGCTAGATTAGGTACCCTCTTCCTAATAAAAGAGACTTATTAAATAGGATTTATGAAGCCAAAATATTTTCAAATTTTGATATGAAATTAGGGTATTAATAAGTACAAAATAGCTAAAGAAATAGATATAAAGTTGCCTTTACTGCATTCTCTGGGCATTATGAATGGAATGTCATGACTTTTGAATTACAAAAATGCTCTATTAGACTTTCAAAGAATAAATAATGATATTTTTAATACTAAAACATTTTTTGAAAGGCTTAAAGACAATCCTCTGGAATGGACAAAAGAACATACTAATGTAGTAAGAAAAAAATTAAGAGCTAAAGAGCTCCTATATTTAGCAATCCATCATCTGGACAACTTTAAAATTGTTGAAAATGATGCTTCTAATATAAGATATGGAGGAATTCTTAAACAAGCCTTAAATGAAAAAGAAAAATTAGCTAGATTTACTTATGGAATTTGGGAAGGACCAAGGAATAATTATTTCACAGTAAAAGGAAGTTCTTGCAATTATCCTTTGGTACAAATAGTTGAGAGTGACTTATTAAATTCAAAATTCCTTATAAGAGTTCATTGTAAATATGTTAAAAACATTTTGAAAATAGACGTTAAAAATTTTTCATCAAAACAAATGTTTGTAAGATAATAGGGCATCTTACCTGTATTTGATTTTGATATTGAAATCATTAAAGTTTGTTACTAGATTTTTTAATAAGAGAATTTTTAAAGAGACAAAAATAAGTCAAAACAAAGATAAAGGAAAAGGCAAAGTTAAAATTTTCCTTATAGACAAACATAGAAATGATGCTTATTAACAAGTGGTTGCATTTAATATTAGTACAGAACATCATTATCCTTATATTCCTTTATTATATGTTTATATGATTATGATTAAGCCACAATATTCAACAATGTAAGCTTATGAAATAGCTACTCATTACTTAAAAAATTATCTGAAAGATTTTGTTTATTATTAGCAGATTCTTATATAAACAAATCCAATTCTAATTGAACCATTAGAACAAGACAGGACTACAAGAGAGTGGGCTTATGTTAAGTTCTAAATCAAAAGGGTTATACCAGTAGAGGAATAGGGAGATATGTTTCCTAAAAGGAATTAAAATATTCTTGATATGAACCTTGGCGAAAAGCATCAAAGACCCGAAATTGACAAGGAAAAAGAAAACCCTAAAACATGTGTTGAATCAATTAAAGAACCTGATCCCAATCAAACTTATTTATTAGAAATAAAGTTATAAGTTGACCACTCTAAGTTACCTTGAAGAGATCAGATTTAGTTCTTAAATAAGGAACAAAGAGAAAGTCTCGCAATAGAGAAAACACTCAAATTTTACTAATAATATGATGATTCCATAATACTTCGTATGGCTTGTTTAAATAATCACCAAGAGATGAAAATCGTAGAAGGAAAGGTCTTCCTAGTTAATCCTAATCATAACTAAATAGGAAAGACTTGACTAGAAAGGATTTTCTTAATTAATGGATACAACTTAGCTTTAAATTGGAGATCTTTCCAAAAATAACTTTAAAACTATAAAATTCGAAATTTCCTTCTAAGCTCATGTCTATAGCCTTTTCATATAGTAAATATGCAGAATGGGTTTCATTAAAAACAAGCATATAGATAATCCTTACATATTGGGCTCTAAGTATTATTTTTCATATGTAAGGTTTTGTCCATCTTCTTGGGTTTGAAGATAAGTAATTAATCTTGGCAATGCTTTAAAATCTTTCGAAACAATCCCATTGTCTTGAATATCCTTGGTCAATCCTTGCAAAGCTTCCCTTCATGCCCTTAGCTCTTACTCTTATCATATGACCTCCAATGCTTTGTAACGGATCGACGAATGTTAGTGCAAGAAGATCTCAATTAATTCTCCTTCTCCATGACTTAGAACATATTATTCATGCCTTCTTTTTGTCAATATAACAATATGTTCTTTCCACGTATCCATGTAATCAATATAACAATATGTTCTAAGCCATTGAAAAGGAGAATATTTTAATCCCTTTATGGGTAAATATGTCTCCCCTTTCCTCTATTGATATAATTCTTTTGATTTGAATTTTAGAATAAGCCACTCTCTTGTAGTCATGTCTCATTCAAATGGTTTTATTATAACTGAATTTTTTTCTATAAGAATTGACTGATAATGAGCATAACCTTTCTCATAATTTTTAGATCAGCTTAAGTTTTGAATAACGATGGCTATTTCATAAGCTTGCGTTGCTGAATAATGTGGCTCAATCATTGCAATATAAACATATGCTAAAGGAATATAGGACAAAGATGTTCTGTAGTAATATCAGTTGTAATCGCTTGTTGATAAGCATCATTTCTAAGTTTGGTTGTAAGGACAAACTCATCTTTTGCTTTTACTTTATCTTTATTCGAACTCATTTTTATCGCTATAAAAAT
>JAOXYD010000002.1:2699738-2712685 GCA_028565735.1 Pinacopodium congolense
TTTATTAATTTAAAAATTATTATTTTATAATATTATTTAATTATTACATAAATTTTCTTATAGTTTATTAATTTTTAACATCATAAAAAAATTTATACTATTTTATTTTGAATAAAATAAATAAGATAAATAAAATTTGAAGAAAGAAAATATATAATAGTAAAATAATATTATAAAAATAAATGATAATATTAAAACCTTTCACGCAAAAGCCTTTTAAATATTTTAACCTTATTTTTCGTTCTAAAATGTAGTTCATTTACTACTGCACTAATTTATAACTCACGACTTATTTTTAATGATCTGGATGCCATTCTAGAATCCAAATCATCACAAAAATGTCTTAACCTCGTTTGGCATTTATAGCAAAAGATTTTAATAAAATACACATGGGCTGTGTTCATTTTGGGCCCATTTAAGGACCAAACACTTACTACCAATTAATTACGTTTTAGATCGAAGTGGGTCCACAGCCTGCAAACGTGTCCATTTCTGCTTGCTTGTATTCCTCGTCAATCAGAAACAAAGCCATATGCGAAAGAAGAAGACATTCAAGAGACTTCAGAGAAAAAGGGCAAATATGTAGAGCCAAAAGCAACAGAAGCATAACTACAATCTAGTTAGTAGGAAAAAAATAATTATTAAATTAATGTGAATTAATTGTTTTACGTTAAATTTATTTAAAATATCAATAAAAATTGTGCTCAAGAGCTCATGTTTTAAACTACAGAATTTATGTTGTAATTAAATTAAATTCATTATGGTATATCATTAAAATTAAGCGAGCAATATTTATAACAGAAATACTTAGTGGCTGTTTTATTTGAATACGACTAAATGTCTTGCAGTAGTAATCTCACTTCTAGAGAACGTAGACTACCTTGAAAGTAAAGTTAAAGCAACTTCATGGTTTCTTATTCTTACTAGTAAAATGATAATTTCTTGCGACCCAAGAGCACTGTAAGCATGTGAGTGTGGATGAGAGATAGAGAAGGAAAGTCAGGAATTGGAGTGAGTTTCAATGTCCAAAGCCAGCAAGCCGTCTGCACAGACGAACATTAATGAGGTTTGGACCCAAGAGGGGGACCAATTATGGTACTTTTCTAAATGTGGCAGTGCCGCCCCTCCACAGAGTGAATAAAGACATGACATTTTTGGTGTCATGTTCAAGAGTCACTACCCGCATTTTGCCATGTTTTTCAGGTCACTTGGTTAGGTTTTGACAGTAAATGATGAGAAGCTAGTTTAGTTGATGCCGTCTAGATCTCCAAACTTGGGTACTCTTCATTGATCAATGCCTCCACCAAATTATAAATGTGATGTATTTCCCTTGATTACGACCGTTTTAGCTAGCAAGTAGCAAGCATTCCTTGCTACTTACAGTCCCATATCGACAGTGAAGCTATGTGCCTCTTACTCAGACTTTGAGATAAGTCCACCAGATTGTATTGAGAAACAGAAGTTCAATAGTCTTAATACATATAAGGTTCATGTTAGAAAATAATATCTCGTTGTAGTAACTTGTGACTTTACCAGATTACGAGCACATTTCCGTAGCTATTTGGTCTCTATGTTACTGAGAAGTATTTGCTCCTGAAAATTATGATTTAATTCGATGCATTAAGTGTCTTAAATTTTTCTATGACTAACAAGTAACAATGCATGGACAGGAGTTATTCGAGCTTATCTAAAGAAATAATATGTTTACATATGGATTTCTCCGTCATTTCGTTCTAGTTAGATTAGGAATAAATGTAATTGGACTTGTTTTTCATGTGTATATCTTTTCTTTTGAGACTCTACTTTATTCATCTCCTCGAACTTTTATTGAATGAGAAATGAGATTGAGTGTCCATTTTTTAATATAATTTTGATATAATAATATATGAAGTATTTTTAAATAATTCAAATAAAAATAATTAAATATTCAACTCGAGTCTATACAAGATAAACTATCAATAAAAAGACTCAAAGACTCTGCCTTTTATCATATATTTCATACATCACACTATATACCTATTATATCATAAAATACGATTCACCTTCAAAATGTTTTAGTAATAAAATGGTAGATACATGAGACTCAAAATCTCGTGCTAAAGAATGTGGAGTTTCAAATCCTTTTCAAGGCATAATTTTATATCAATATCAATTTGATATGAGATATTTGAACAAGTTTAGTAACGGATCTAAAAATTTTGACAATCTACAAATAATTGAATTTAGATAGTTTTCCATATAAAATTATTAATTCTAAAGATATAATAATATAGAAAAGATAAATTTATTTTAAGTATCCTTAAAACTAGAAGTCTCCTTATTTTAAAGAGAGAAGGGTAGACTATTAACATATTAGTTGATGTATTCGAGCTAATATCACTTTTATGGAGAATGCAAATTGTAGATATGTGTACTTATGGGATTCTACTTTGAATCAATGATATGAATATAATAGCTAATACAATAAAAAGTCAAGTATTATGGCAAGAAAAGGCTTGATATAATGGGAGAGGAAAGGGAAAAAATTAGAACAAAAATATCATTTGATTCATCAATTCTTAAAAAAACCAAAAACAAGATATGATCCCAAGTTTTCTTAACAGATCCTCCATTTGCAAGTCCATCACAACATAAACAAAAATCAATATTTGCTTTATTCGACATTAAACGAGATCTACAGGTAAATAGAGTTCCATTTAAGACTATCAATACCATCATATGAATTGTAAATGAATGTATATAACGAACCAAAAAATTAGTGATTACTAATGGAATAGGTTATTAATTGCAAATTGTAAATTAAATTCAAAAGAAAGAGTTACTTAATTACAATATTGATTTCAGAATCTGTATATTTTATAGAAACTATATTGAATATTGTCCAACAGACTACTCTAATCACTCTTTGTAGTCTTGATTCCAATAAGGAAAATGATAATTTATAACAAAGTTTTCATGTGTTGTTGATTCCTAAGCACAATGCTCGTTCCTTTATGCGACCTATTGATATAATTGAAGTAAGATTAATTTGTAATATAAATTCATACCCTAACCGTAGATATGGCACCTTCCATTCAATGATAAAATTAACAATTGAAATATCTGAAGCAGCATGAATTGGGGATACATGACAAAAGGAATTGTTTTTATTTTCAAAATTCATCTTTATTGAATGTAGAGTTATTTCAAATATTTGTATTCTGACTAATGATAAAATATAATGAAATAGAACCACTTTGAGATTTCTTATAGAATGAGGTATGGAACAAAGATACTATGAAGGTCTTTTTTTTTTTTTTTTTTTGAGAATTCATTATGAAGAAGTTTCTAGAGCAAAATCTATAACTAAAAGACTAAGCATAATATAACATAAGTATAAATGTTTTTTTATTCAAACCAATCAAAATATCTTTATTTATATTTTATAGAAATATAAAATATATTAAAAAGAAATCCAATTTTAAAAAATAAAAAAATATATTTTATATGGATACATAAAAAATCTTCTATTTGAAAAACATTGCATCCAATAAGATTTAAACTTATACCAAAGATTTAGAAGACTTTTTTCATATCATTAGACAATGGAAATAAGTACCGAAAAAATAAGAATAACAAGTACTAATTAATTTGCTAATATATTAAAGTCGAAAGATAAGGGATAGGGTTTCTTCTAAAATTTTAATAGGTAAAAGGATTGAAGTTGGCTTAATGTATTTACTGAAATAACTTACAATAATTTATATTTTAATAATTTATTAAAGGTTTTAAGTTTACGTCAATAAAAAAAGATTAGAAAATATTCTAAATTCCTATTCATGACTTGAAATTTTTTAAAATAGGAATTTTTAAGTTTCCGTTTGAATAATAATTTGGATTGGTGATTATTACAATTATGTATTTATGAAGAGCCATTTTAATACATCCTACTTCTTAGATTTGGGACATGGTATGATTTTAAAAGATGAATCGGATATGGACAATTTCGATAAAATTTATTTCTTGAACAAAAATTTATATTTTGATTTATTTCATTTATTCCATGATCAGAACAAGATTGGAAATAAAAATTATTTACCTCACACAAGACTATGCAAAAGTTATTGTTTGATAGTGAATAAGAAATATCCATCTTTCTACTAAACACGTGTATTTAACTCATAATTTATTAGTCTTTGGAGAAAGTTCATCTATTCCGAGTCATCAACTTTAAAAGGAATAAAATTATCCTAAGATTTTCAATAATTTAAATATAATGCAATTACACATTTCTTATTTTATACATAATAGATTTGCCTATACCAATATATGATTTTATTTTAGTTCTTCATTTTACTTGGTTAATGCACTAGAAAAACTACAAATAAGATCTTTGGTTAATAAGAAATGTATACTACCCTAATTTGATTAATTTGGATTGCAAATTTATTAATATATCTATAATTTTATTTAGATTTCATTCTAAATTAAACTTTAGCATATTAAAGCCTCTCTTTTTAGAAAGAATGAAATTATCCTAAGAGTTTTAGTAATTTAAGGATAATTTAATTAGATATAAATTTATTTTGATAGTATGTGTCGTTAAAGTAAAAATGGAATTCGTTCTTCTTTTTTTTTTTCAATCATTAGGATAGCTTCTTTTGTTGATTTTAATTGGATCTTTGTTTTCTACTGAAAAGAGCGGAAGAAGCAAGAGTTTCTTACGTAGATACCTCTTATTCCTATTTAATCACCTTCATTCTGAAAGTTGCTTACATTTCCTCTCTCATTTACTTTTATAAAAAAAAAAAAAAAGGATGAAGTACCCGAAAAATCTAATTGTTTCGATGGAACTTTCTTTTTTTTCCATAATGTTAACGAGATCATAGAAAATTCGGATGATTTTCAAAGATTGGATGAGTATTAATGAAATTCTAGAAGATATAGATAATTTCAGAGATTAGATAAAATTATGATGTAGTTAATTTAGACTAACTCATTTTTTTCTTGTATAAATCACAATTGATTCCTTTAGTCTTCTTCTTCTTTTCTGCTGTTACGGGATTGAATTTTATCACTGAATATTACAGGAGATTGAATGTTGATACATGGCTCAACCGGCAACCAAACGACCATTGTTTCATTAGGAACTAGGTGGATTAGAATAAAACATTTAACCATGTTTCTGCTGATGGAGCATTTACGCTTAGCTGCATATTTTGCGAAGAAAGAGACCAACTGTTGGACAAAAGTAGCAAATGCTTAGCTCCAAGAGTAGTTCCTAACTCCTAAAGTCAGGAATCAAAATGACAAGAGCCACAAGTTCATTTCGCCTGCTGCTAGTTTGAATGTATCCTCCACTGACAACGCCTCAGGACCCTCGTCCAAATGTCTACTCGCCTGATCCAAAAAGCCCCATATATTATGTGCAGTGATAACTAATCATATACTGTGAAAAATGGAATATTTTTCTGAGAGAAAGAAGTTCATTTAAAAGGCCTAAGTTCACTCAATAAAAGAAACCCTAGCAACCCACCCACATATATATTCTGCAAACAATATCCAAAGACTCCAAACCCTTCTCTATAGCGAAAGGCTTGAGAAAGAAAGGAACTTTCGTTATACTTACACGAGCATGGATCATGTAAATGCTACGGTATTGATCTGACGAAAGATGAGCAGAAACAACATCAAGATTATGCTTCTCTAAAATGTAAAATACGGTAACAAGTAGTCCGGGCTTTGTCAGAGAACACACGCTGATTTGTGCATCATCGCCACACATGCTCAGGACAACATTCGGAGAAAACCATGTAATCAAACAAGCCGGGGGAAGAAAGGGATGACTCATGTTTGGGACCAATGGGAAGATCGTCGAAGGTCCTTGTGCAGCTAAATATGATTCCCTGGAATTGGATTCAAGTGCTAGAGTCTGTGCTGTGATTCGTGATGATGATTCATAATCAAGAGTAATTTTTCCATTCTGAAACTTCTCAACCCTTTGTTTCTCTAGCGCTTGCACTGACTCCTCCAGTGCTCTGATGTAATTTATGGCTTCATCAACGATGGTGGACTTGTCTGCCTGCGTTAGCGGAAAAAAATAATAATAATTACAAGCGAAGAGAAAATTTTAATCAGACAGTTGCTTCAACTTCTGCCCAAACGTAAACCCTCACAAAATCTCAAAAAAGAAGAGAAAAGAATTGCGGGGAAAAACATAAAGTTGAGTTACCTTCAGGCAGATCAATACATTTCCATCATCAAATTGCAAAGAAAATTCACAACTTGAAAAGGAATATATATTGCAGCCTGAAGTTCTTACCTTAAAATTTGGCCCTGAAACAAAAACCCGTATGTCCCATCCCATTAAAAATGTAAGCAGCTCCCTAACTTACACCATTCCTTAAACAGTCTAATAATCTGAAGGCATACCTTTGCAGGAAGGTGAGGAAGCAACGCGTGAAGACTGGAGAACATGCTCCTCATCTTCTTCCTCCTTTCTCTCTCAGTCCAAATGTGCATTCCATGCTCTGGTACTCCATCACCACCATTCTTACTTGCCTTCCCCTTCTTCGAATTCCCACTTTTAATTCTCTTCTTTCCCACTTGTGCCACTGCTGCTGTTTCCATATCCATGACCAAGCTTCTTTAGTTATTTTCCTAAACCAAATACTCCAAAACTAAAGCAACCCAAGTAGACTTGACCTCTATTCGCCTCCGCCTGATGCTAATGCTGTTGTTTCATGCATAAAGGAGAAGATATAGAGGAGGCAGAAGATAGAAGGAGAAGTAGGGGCGCTTGTTAACTAAAAAAAGGAAAAGGTGGCCAAATTGTAAAGTGAAAGGGATGTGGTTTGGGTGGCAAGAAAAAGGCCAATTTACACTCATTAGACAAATGCCGTTATTTGGCTTCCAAACAAAACACGGAAACTGAGTGCGCACATAATAAAGATTTATGATGCAGTGGGGTCCACTAATTATGCAGTTCCTACCTGTTGCCCTTCCCTTTCATCTTTTATATCGATATTACCCTGTAATTTTCCTCTTCGAAATCTACTTCTACCCACCATGACACCTGTTTCCTTTTCTATTTATTTTTTATTTTTTTAGCTGAAAACAACAAGTTGCCATTAAGATGTGGATATCCGTATAACTTCAGTCATCTAATTTTACTATTTTAAATAATTAAAATTTGTTGTAAAATATTAAAATATATTAAATTTATTATGTAATTAAAAACATGAAAAATGTGTGTAAAATAGACTTAATCTAATTTTAATAATTATTTTATTAAAATAATTTAAAATTTTACTTTATTTATAAACTATATTCAGATTAATTCAAAATAAAAATTAAAACGAAAAAATTATAGGAAAAATTTTTGTATCATCGTCAGACTCACAATTGATGTAAAATAGGCATTGGACAAAAAACTGGGACATAAAAGTAAAATTAAAAAAAGGTCAAGGGTAATATCGACCAAGGGAAGCACCAAACGCGTTACGATCAAAACAGCGTAGACAGGAACATAGGACAGCGTAGGAGAGGTGCGGCCTAACAGAACCCTTCTGTATACGTTTGACCATAAATGCTTAGCAGCTGCAACAGCATTACGAGATTCAATCTCATAAAAGAACAGAAGTTGTACTAATCCAAGTTTTGAACGGTATTGATATTAAATTTATTTTTAAAATAAAATTGTATTAATATTGGTGCTAAATTTATTTTTAAATTTTATAAAATTTATAAAATATTATATTGTATAATTTTTAATTTAATTTTAAATTTAAAAATATTAAAATACAAAATTCTTTTTTTAAAAAAAAAAATTTTTTTAAATTTTTTTCGGTACCTACTAGTACAGACCGATACTAGTAATATCGGCCGGTACTGACCGATATTTAAATCTGATACTAAATGAAGCTATTTCATTCTGTTTTTCAACCTGTACGAGACATATTGATCAATACCCATAAGTGCGGAACGAAATTTGAAACTATGGTATTAATCACTAAAAAGCTTTTTATTCAAATATTCTGTATATATTCATGATTAATCTGCAGCAATTAGGTACTGGAAACTCAGTTTTCTTCACATTGCCCTTCTGATTAATCTTTGGCTTTTCGATTTATTCTAAAGTTGCTTTTTCCCTGTTGGGTAAGAGAAAAGTTTTATCGGTTTCTGTTTCAGAACCAAAAGTGTCTCTTGTCCATGATGATTTTGTAGGAATTCTGTTATCAGAACTTTTTGTGGAAAGTAGAGGTTTCGCTGCGATTCAGAGGCAATGATTACTAACTCCTTTACCTTCTTGTAATAATTATTAAAATTATATAAATATTACATATATCTTAATTTATAAGAGAGAATTTTAGATAATGTAAACGTGTCTTCCATGATAATGTAAACATTATTTTTTACCTATAGCAATGCTTTGGAAGAAGAAACGTTTTGTTATCTACAGGGCCTTCATACCTGTAGGGGGAACATGATCCATACTGTATCCCTGAGAAATATAAATGACACTAAGGGCATATTTGTTTTATTTTTATTTTTATTTTTTAAATATAAAAATATAAAATATAAAAAAATTGATAAAATATATAAAATAAAAAATTCAATTTTTTAATTCAACTTTCTATTTTGATTTTGTATTTATATTTTCGTGTGTTTTTATTTATTTTTATTTTTTTTTAATTTTTAAAATTTTAAAATTTTAGTATTTTATTTATATGTTGTTTTTTCTTTATATATTTTTTTGAGTTTTTGTATTTAAAAAACAAAAATTATAAATCAAAACTATAAATACTTTCAAATATGCTAAACCAAACGAGCCAAGGTGACATTAGCCTCCTGTTTCTGAGTTCTGATGAAGGTTTTGCTCACTAGAATATATGATCATCAGAAGCCATAAGCAAGACAACTATCTCTCTCCGGCTGCATATCTTTAAGATATTGACAGTAAGATCAATTCCACCAAGGTAATAATTAACTCAGTAATTGATTCAACACACAAAGTTTTGGGCAAACATTTTCATTCATGTTAAGTGTTGTCAACAGTTTGGTTTTCACATCTATCAACATGTTACTGGATATAACAAAGAACAACATCAGGAAGTGTCACACGGCAGCAGATTCATGAACAATTAGTCGTTTATATGGATACAGAAAAAGACGGAAAGAAAAAACTTGTGATTAATGCACGTTGGTCTCGCCTTTTAAGAGTAACATCTAAACTAGGTCATACTTGACGAAGAGGTCTTCAGACTTTGATTCACATCTAATACAGTTGGATTGCCTTCCCCATGGATTTCCTTTACAAAGCAAAAAACTATGAGAGGTAAGTCCTGATAGTCAGGCGAATTTAGCTGAACTTGAGTTTAGGATTACCTTCGTAGATGTAGCCACATTGAATGGTCCATGGTGAACCTGAACCACTGGATCAAAACCAAATGAGGTCTCTGAAGAATTGATGCTTGCTCGTAAAGGAAAAACAATTGGTTGATTTGAGATGGTGCATTGGTTAGGAAGACTGTGAGCAGCAAGGATAGAGCTTTCTACATTTGCAGAAAATGCACCTGCTTCTGTGTTTGTATTCAATAATATATTTCCTTCTTCAAAACCCAATCCTGACAGAGGCAACTGCATAGGCTGTAGGACTCCTGGTAAGCACATTGGGTGCAAACTCAAACCATTTCTCATTGTCAACATCTGTAAAATAAACACAAATTTGTAAGCTCCAGTTCTTTTATGAAGAGAAAATAGTTACTTTTTTAAATTCTGAAGACACCAAGAGGATAAAAGATGGCCATCGTATCTCTGTAATCACCCCCATTTCCTCTCATCAAAATTGTAAAACAACAGCATGCCAACATTATTTGCAGGAACAGCGATAACATTTCAAATGAACACATCTTGAAGCAATATTTAGAAGTTTAGAAACTTGAAGAAGGAAAAAACAGCACAAGTCATTTCCCACAGAAGTTGGCAAACAAAATTCTTTAGTTTAGAAAGCTTTAGGAAATGAGTTGTAATTCATAACTTGAGTACATGTTCAAAATTTCAGCAAGGGAACATACGATTTGTTACAGCCGTGCCCTGTTATCCATAATTCGGGGAGCAAATTTGTTAACAGAGATGATATTCTACCACAGGAACATATAGTTCTTCTAACTAGCTCTGCCACAAAACCTAGGAATCTAGCATCAATAAATCAATTCCTTGTTTTCACCTCAAGGAAACACTCCAATCTTAGAGGTAATCAAGCATTTCAAAATCATCTATCAGGAGTGGTTTATTCTGAGGACTATGTATTTGTCAAAGCTAAGAAAAGTATGCGTTAATTGCACTTGAAAAGGAGATTGCAATTTAAGAAACACAGTGCTGAACAGTAACCAAAACTAAACTCTGTAGGGATGTTTAGTTAAGTTGTAAGTTGTGATTTTTTATTGTGGTTGTTGTATTTTTATATTGGTTGTTGTAGTTTTTTATTTTAATTTCTATATTATATTAGTATTTTTTTATTAATTTTTATATTTAGAAAAATAAGAAATCAAAATAAAAAATTAAAGCCCAATTAAACAGGGCCTTAACTTCTCATTAAAAGCTGTATGAAAATCGAAAAAGTTAAAGAATAACTTACTAATGAGAAAATTGGACGTGTAGGATGTTATCATAAATAAGGCAAAAAGCAAGGGACTTGTTATCTACCTTACCTCTGCTGAAAAATCGACATAAGGTAAATCATAGCTACGAGCAGAATTGCAATAAAAGAAAAAAAAAACAAGAAGCTTCTATGCAATGCATTTAAGATTCTTAGTAAATCCTATTCCTTTAAATTTACATTTTATGCATCCCGTTGTACTAAGTTATTCCTCAACATCTAATATTTGCTTGAACAGAATCTTCTCTGGTGATCTTTGATCATAAGTGCAATATGTACGTCATAATGAGCTTGGCAGTCAACCAGGTTTCAATGTACTCTAGTTCGGAGAAGAAAATGCTGTTCACTTGTATCATAATGCCACTGCAAATGGCAATATGAAAACCAAAATGATATGAAATATAGCACGCTTTCAGTGGATCAACATCATTTGCCAATAGAGGAACCAATTCTTTGCTCATCCATCAAACTTTTTCCCACAATATAGCATAAGGATATATCCAAATTACTCGCAAATATAGCCTACCTAACACTTACATAATTTTCACTAGTCACAGCAGTAAAGCTCTAAACCAAAGGGCATTATCAAGACTGGCATAAAGTCACTTCCACCACGACTATTTACCATTACCGTTATCACCCAATCACCTTCTAATACTTGGAATATGATAAACTTAAAGCAACAGAGAGAAATTATATACACTTATGGTCGAGGATCACGTCTACAGTGAAAGGGCAAAAATTGAAAGACAAACAACCAAAATCTGGCAATAGATCAAAACGGCAATATGAATCAAGGACCAAGCCTTAAAGGTAACAGAACATCCACCTGTACTTGAAGCTGAAGCTGTTTCAGGTATTCAATCGCCTCATCCAGCATTGAAGCCTTATCCGTCTGTTCATACCCAATGAAAAACCAAATCATTCCTTCCATGTTTGAAGCACAATTCAAATCAAGCTTAACAGAGGGGTAAAATGTTGCTACATTACCTTGTTAGAATTCGGGATTAAGTTCTGCAATGCTTTCATTTTCTCGTTAATCCTACTCCGCCTCCTCTGTTTAAGTTCCACCCCGAACAGATCCCATAATCAATATAGCATAGTTTACCAGTCCAAAAACTTAGAAACATAAATGAAGGAGATAAATGGAGTCTTTGAAAGCTAACCTTCTCAGATAGATTATGAACTTCTGCCGTTCTACTCCTCTTGCAAGAACTCCTAGGCCTCACGGTATCAGATGGCAACTCTAACCGCTCCGTCCCCTTGTAAATTCAACCAATACAATTCATCAAACGAAAAATATAATATGACAAATTTAAATTAACTCAGTTTTTGGTTTCCTATCTATAGACTGTACTTTCATGTCCGTCGCTGCAACAATTCTTGCAGTTACATTTACACAGAAAGCTTACTTCGAAAGAAGGAAATTAAATCACTCATTACCTCGCTATCGCAACTGAGGTCACCTACATCATTCTCCACAGAGACACCTCTCCTCTTTGAACTAACAGAACACCCCACATTCTCCGCACTCTCTTTCCCGCAATAATCACCGGGATCGGAGAAATTCAAGTCGGAGTTTCCACCCCCGACACTGCAATTCGTTCCTGACCGTTTGAACAAGTGCCGATCCATCAATACCGCCGCCGATGAAGCTTCCGGCGGTGGAGGAGGAGGAGAAGAAGAGAAAGCATGGGGCATGAACTTGGAAGTAGACGAAGGATTGCCTAATAATAAAATAATTAGGCTAAGTAAAATAAGAATAAACTCTAAAATTTTCTAATTTATTAAACCACCCTTAATTTTTCTAAAATTATCAAAATGTCCTAAATAAACACTAATTTCCTATATAATCCTTCAAAATTCCTAAAATTTATAACCTGTCCCTAAAATTTTTAAAATTTACAAATTCACCCAAAAATATCCCTAATTTATAGAATTTCCATTTCTTTTTTTCTCTCACCTCTATTTCTCTCTCCTCCCTCTCTCCCAAAGTTCCTACCCTCTCTTCTCTTCTTCTCTCTTTTTTTCTTCCTCTTTCCTCTTCTTTCCTCCTTTCTTTTCTTTTCTTCTGGCTTCGCTCTCTCTCTCCTCTCCTCTCCTCTCCTTTCTCTTCTTCTTCTTTTCCTAATCTTTCTCCCTTTTCTATTGAAATCAAAAGCCAAACAACCTACCTAGCAATCACAAAACAAAAATTGAAGTGATTTGTGATGAGATTTTAAAGAAAATAGAAGAAAATGAGGAAGATAGGAGGTTGTTATTGTTGGAGAGGAAAGGAAGAAGAAAACTGACAAAATAAAAATAAAAA
>JAOXYD010000002.1:2728890-2742865 GCA_028565735.1 Pinacopodium congolense
GGTAATGACATGTACCCTAATTCAGCTAGAGCTTAGGAGTGTAATAATGGCAATCATTGGAGAATATTGCTATCACATGTGGTTGTAATTTTACCCAAATATGCTTTTGATCCTAGCAAGATCGATTCTTATCGATAGATATTGGATCTTTAAGAAAGTTTCCAATCAATTTTTGTAGAATATCTTTGAGGCAAACTGATCAAACTCAAGGATGGTGCAAATTAGTTTCAAACAAGCATCTCTTACCAAAAATCTTGTTTTTGATGTGGATATATATTAAAGGAAATGTTCTATGTTAGATATAATCAACCATTTCAATATCCCCTCAAGATGCTAATTATACAAAAACCAAGAATAATTTTTCAACCATTTGTTTTTTTACTATGAATTTTTTAGATCCATCTAAAATATAATCAACAATTTCCAAAATTTTATAGATTTATTTATTATCTTTGTAGATATAATAGAATAGTTCTAAAAGAATAGTAACAACATGAGCAGTGATCTACTAAGCTCCCTAATTTTCATTTGGATTTTGTGTATATAATTTATAGAAAGAAATGAACAATAGATATTTTAAAGATGTGCAAACTACAAAAGAGCTTCCTATTCATGAAACAAAATGTTGGATTAAGGAAAACCTCATGATAGATTGAGTGGGGTAAAGATGCAGTAGTTGGATGGCAGTGTTGATAAATAAATGGCAAAAGAGATTAAAGAGAAATAAAGAATGCACAGATTTAACGAGGTTCGAAAACCTTTTGTTTCTTACGTCCCCAAGAGTAGAGTGACTTTGATTTGTATTATTCAACTGAAAATAATGTGATACATTAGGTTTTATGAAAACCCTTTAATTTTGGTACAGTTCAATCACTTTTCATTTTTATACAACCTTAAATGGTGATGATTAGAAACTCAAACAACAACATTAAACTTCGTCTTCAACTGTTGTTTTGTATTTGGAACGTCTTTATCAATGGCGGTTTGTAGTAGAGCACAACGACGTTGTTGATACCCACCGTTGTGCTCTTAAATAATGATTCTATACCGTACCGCTATGCTTACGTTCCACTCCACTCCAGTGTTTGCATCCTTACCAGTATGTATATGAGTCACATATACAATGGATAGGGATATGAAGACTATATGATTAATAATTAGTGGAAAGAAATGTTCATAACCATTATCACATATCATAAACAAGAGATATTATTTACCTCAAGAAGAAACATATACTAGATAGTTAAGGGCGTAAAGAGGAAAGGAGAAGAATCTGCGGGTTGAAGAAGCATGATACTCTGGAAACCTTTATTAGTTCGATTGCAGGAGCTGGCTCTATAATAAGGAAATTTATATGGAACCATAGACGAATCTCCCTCTAGAAAGTTGAAGGAAAGTTAGATGAATTTTTAAGGACAAGAAATTAAGTGGGTAATAGATTAAAGTGAGTATTATTTGGTTGAAGGGACTATTGACGGAAGGGTAGGACAAGGAGATGATTCAGCAATTAATAAAGGCAGGAAGTCAATGAAGGATCACATTTCACTCGACATAAGAGAAGGAAAAAAGCCCAGGGGCTATAGAATTAATTGATCTTACCACAAGGAAAACTTGGTGCGGAGATCCAACATTAGCTAGTACTGAAATAAGGGAAGACCTAGGTGAAACCATGGATATCACCCTAGTGAATGATTGAAAAGAAGTAAAAAGAACGATTAAGGAAGAGAAATCAAGTGAACAATAACTAGAAGGGATTATTACCTAGATGAAGGAACCGATAGATGGAAGTATAAAATAAGGAGGTCATTAAATAGAAAATAAAGGCATGTAATAAAGGAACAATTAAAGACTATTTTCGGTAGAGATCGAGAAACACTGGCAAGAGGAGTTAAAGATTCCCAATTGCATCTGATGGCCACTATTGTCGATGGAAGATTAGGTTGGAATTTGATAGTGCAGTACACATGTAACAATAATAAGTAGGTGAAATCCTCATAAGAGAGACAGATTTCTTCAAAATACTAAAAAAAGATTAGACTTTACTTGGTTGTAATATGAACATGACAAGAGTTTAGAGCCTTTCTGCTATATGTGGTATTTACCAAATGCTATGATTGGATCAATGGAAGGATGAGAGAGATTTAGCAGGAAGCTCATGGAACTTGAAGAATGAGTTTGGTTTCTTTTGTCGAGACTTTAAAGATTGATTAACTTTTGTTATTAATCTAGGGTTTTTGTAAATGGATGTTAATCCTTTGTGTGATATGTGTGTTTGTTATGGATTCTTCCCCGATTTCCATTTTTAATGGTGATTCCTTTTAATTAAAAAATACAAAAACTAAGGACAAAATCTGTTTACTACATTATCTTTTGATTTTTTGTTTTTAAAATTAGAAAAAACTAAAATAAAAACAAAGAAGCCAAAAAAAATTGGACCTACTTAATTCACCTTTATGTTTTCATTTTTCTATTTTTTATTTTTATGTGTTTTCATTAATTTTAACATATTTTTTGGTTTTTGTATTATTTTTTCAGTTTTCACGTTTTAAAAAATATGAATCAAAAAGTGGAAACATAAAACAATAACAAACATGGCATTTTTTCCCACGTTTTGAAAATACATTTTAAAACAGGTTTTTCACATTTAATATTCTTCATTATGTGTTGATGAATATGTATTTTTTAAGGTGTATAACAATATTTTACTATAATAATTTAAAATTATTTTATATTTAATTGTCACCACTAAATTATTTTTATCATAAATTTCAACTAAATAGGTTTTATTTCTAATTTTTTATTACAAAGGCCTACCCAACAAGTTTCTATTTTGTTTAAAAAATTAAAATTAATAATCATAAAAAATATAAAATTAATATCAAACATGTCCTAATTTTTGCATAAACACTTACTTTTTGTATCATTAAAATTTTTTTGACATTGTAAAGTTAAATAGTTAAAAGGTATATTATTAATTCTTAAAATTTTCAAGAAGTTCAGATAAATTTTAAAATTTTGATGCTTATAAATTCTCCTTAACATGAACGTCATTTATAAGAAATTTTACTTTAAAATTTTTTTAAATATAATAAAATAATTTTCATTGATAATGATAATTTACTTGTATCACAAAAATATTTTCAAAAGTGTGTTACTAAAATTTAATATGTTGATAAGCAAGTTGTATGTATCTGATTATTGTAAAGTTTAACATATCGAAATTAAAATATTAGGTTATTATTCATCAAAAGTTAAAAAGAGTGAATATTTTGTAACTAATAAAATTTAAATTTGTGGAGCTCTCAATCTCCACTTGACATTGACATCCCATGTCTCAACTAATTAAGTAAACTTTTTCTCCATGTTTTTTTGCACATGAACTTATTAAACAATGCCAATATGAAGATCATAAAACAAAATTAGTAAACATTAAAAAAAATGAATAAGAGGCCATTTAATCAAGGATAATAGGTTGATTTGATTAATGTCTTGTTTTACAACTTTTCCCGTTGTTGTAAATCAAAATGTCACAGTTAAACCTAGCTATTTGCTATTTATGTAAAGTTTAATATGACAAAATATTAACCACAAAATAGACACTATCAATTATTTTAATGCAGGTTTGTCACATCCAAAATATGAATTTAATAATTACAGAGTTTCCACAATTACCAACTATATTCTAATCTCTTAGTCTGGGGCTTGATCAGGTTCCTCTTCCAACGTGGATTCTATAACATTGGATTAAGATTTAAATATGATGAGATCATCATCCTTTATACTTTGAGGCTGAAAGAACACATTAATTACTCGACAGGAGAAAGAATTCAGTTATTTCAGTATGCTTAGTATCTGCTTCAGAATCGAACTTTCTCACTAGATATAAGGACACTCTTTTTGTTATTTGAATCTAAGCCAGTTTCCAATGTTGTTGGTAATCCATCAGATGAAAATACCTAATTTTTCTGATATATGCATACCAAATTTACAAGATATCGACGATTGTTTCTGAAGAATGTTAGGAAAGTGAAGCAATTTGTTAGCAGCACAGGAAGGAATCCAATCTTCAAGGTCATTCAACTCCCAAATCTCCTTCCCCTAGCAAATCGATGACGACGAGAGAAGGTCCAGTTCCAGCTTCTAAAATGCTAAAATTTCAGACCTGCAAAAAGTTAAAGAAGTACCGTTAGTTTTCATGAGAAGCTAACTTTTACTGACCCAAAGAAATACACCATCCTTACTATCAGCAAAAAGGTCAGGATTCCTTGTAGCTTCAGGGGTATGAGTTGAAAGAAATCCACCACTCGCACTTGCGGACGAAGAGCTTGCTTCAACTTTGCGACGCTTAAAAATTTTTTCCGTAGTTTCACGACGAGAGTCGCAGAACATTCGACAAACAAAGAAAGGACCCTGCAAATGGATCCATTGTCGACCTCAGAAAGTAAATACATGCCACTGCAGAACACGCATTATGATTGGAAAAAAAAAAAAAAAAAGCTACAAGATACAAAGAAGCTCAACCTCATCCGAAAGAGAATACTCATAAAGTACCCAATTAGTTCTGAGGCCAGTCGACTTGGAATTCCCCTCGTAGAAATGAAATACACTTACATTCCCAGCTGTCACGTTCCAAGACGGATTCACCACATCGTAATTTTCCAAGTCCCAAAACCCACCTTTTGCTTTTCTTTCACTCTTCTTCACATCACTAACCTTGGTGTAAAAATACCATTGCTTCCCCCTCGCACCGTAGCCATATCTAAAACACGTATACTCCGGTAGCGCAGACGGATGGTACTCGTACAGGTTCAGCTCCTTTATGACATCATATCTCCTGTAACCTTCAACCGGTGCCTTATTCTTGCGAGCCAGGTAGTAGCAGCACAGTTGCTCCTCGGATGGTGCGAACCCGCTACCGGGTGGCAGCGCCAACGACATCATTTTTCTTCTCCGTTTATGGTTGATGATAAATTTCACTCACAAACCTTCAATAAAACGTCTCTCTCGTAATTCTCTGTAAAATAACTTACATGAACAACTGAACTACCATATAAGTAACTGACGTTAACGAACTAACTGATTTGAACTTTATTTCCCGCCAAAAGGTAACGAACTCCCTCAACCGTGAAAGAAACAGCACAAAGTGGCATGCCTTCTCTCAATCACCTGTCACTAATATTTTCCTCATCCCCTCCACCACTAATATTTCGCCAACTATGCCGTCGGCTAACGTGGGTCATAATGCGGAAGTCAATATCAAGTTGGCTCTTCTTTTGTTGCCGTTAGATTGAAGAGTTATCTCATCTGACCCAAGCTTTTGTTGCCGTTAGAGTGAAGAGTTTTCTCATCCAACCCAAGCGTTGACCAACGACAGACTAGAAAATTGACATATTTAGACATGGGCCTTCTTGGCTAAATGAGTTGGGTCTAGTACCTTTCAGTCAATATTCTCTCAGTTTTTAAAATATTGGCAAGCCTAAGAAAGTACTTCGACCAAATAAAATTAGTACTTCATTGATAAGCTATTAAGTAGCTACCTCTTCCTCTATCTCTCTCTCTCTTTTAATTTCTTGTTCACAGGCTTATATTCGATGTGGTTAAACGTAATTAAAATTAGAGAAATATTTAGCGAGCCTCCTGTAGTGGCTATTAGTGATTATCATAAGTGAAATGGTTTAAATTACTCCTTGAATGTTAATAGACAATTCAAAATATATAAGAGTGGGTTATTTATGTGATCTGACAATGTGATAAGAGGTTATCTGATTAAAGAACTATTTAGTTTTGTTTTTATTTTTTATTTTTTATTTTAGTTTTTTATTGCTATTTTTTATTTTTGTATTTTTTTTCTGTTGTTGGATTATATTTTTCTCCCAAAAAAGAATTGGATGTACGGGACAACAGGTATAAAAGTGAGTCAATAGGTTAGAGGGAAGATAGAATTAGAAAGAGAACACTTTAGAGAAGATCTCTTTTAATAGTAGGGATGGATTTGCCTTGGATGATAACGGGTTAATTGACAAGTTCAAAATTTAAATATTTCTTTAAGTATTAGATTATGACGTTTAAGATAGATATCCTTAAGGGACATTTTAGTTCTAAGAGCTTTCTCACAAGCCTAATCTTTACTAAGAGAGCAAAAATTTATGAAGGAAAGGAAATTTTAACTTTAGCCACTAAAGACAAGACAAGATTTCTAGTTGTTGGTTCTAATATGTTATTAATCATTTATATATTTGGTTAACCTGAGATTTAGATATAGTTCTAGTTATATATCTTCAATTTCTTGTTAATTTAAGACTATTTTATCATTATAGTAATCATGTAATACAAATAATAAAATTGTTCTATGATTTTTAACTTTATTGCATTCTTTATTTATTTTTGTCAATCAACTCTTTAATAATGATTTTAGAAACATAATAAAATACCACGAAGGGGAGCAAGTATCAAATAAAAAGCATGTAAGCAAACTTAAAGAGAAAAAAATATAACTAACTTGAAAGTAAAAGTTAGCAATTAGCAATTAATAAGATAGATTAGGCGTCAGTTAGTCATAGGCAGCAGTGCCAATTATCGATTAGAGAAATTAGTATAAAAATTAAAATAAATAGCTCAAGACAGTATAACCAGTCTGATGAGTTTTAGATATTAAATATTAAGATAATAAAATACCAAATGGAAAGAGAAAGGAAATATCACTCATTTTACTTCATCAAAGAACTATAGTATAACAAAGAAACATTTATAAAGGGTTTTGTGAAAGAAGCAAATAATTTAGTATCAAAACAAAAAATACTTAAAAGAGAAGTCTTTATGTTGGCTTTAGGGAAGGTTATTGATGTAAGTTACGACTTTATTGAGGTCAAGGCATGGGTTATAACCTTTAGGACATAGATCTTTAGGTGGAAGAGGGAAAAGAGTGATGATAAAAGAAAGGTGCAAGGATTTGGGATATGTGACTATCAAAACATCAAATATCTTAAAGGAAACGTTTAGGTTGGCTTTAGGAAGACCTTAGGATGTGGTTTAATATTTTAGGATAAACCAAGACATGGGTTAGAGGCTTAAAACATAGATCTTTAAGTTTAAGAAGGTTAAGGATGATGTTGGAATATAACTTTAAGTTTCATGGTTATATGACTTTAATTTCACTTTACCCTTAAAAGGAAGAGCCTAAAGGTGTTTTGGGAGGCTTAGAGAAGGAAGAAGGAAGGGTATTAAGAATAATTTCCTTGCTAGAGTGTGATGGAGAGAGAAGGAAGAATAGGGAGGAAAAGCTTCTTCAAGAATGAGAAGACTTTAGGTATTTATAGAAAAGAGGGTTGGTATTTTCGTAATTTTGGAAGGATGGCTTTATGTTTATTGAAACATGTGCTATATTTCAAATTAATGTGGGGCTACTTATCTTTATGACGTGGGATGTGAGTGTTTATCCTTTTTTTTAGTTTACAAATACCACACTAGGCTTATAATAGTAACAAATACATAATTATGAATCTTTACCCATAAGATGGGCCTTTAAGTGTTAATTTACTCATTTAGAACCTTAAAATGTCGATCAAAGGATCAATTTCAAAATAGTCATCTTCATTGTCTTGGCCTAATTGAAAATCTTCTTCATTTGATTCAGAAGTTGAGCTTGATCTCGATTTTAACAATTGTTATATAATGATGAAATATTCTTCTTCTATTTTTACAACATTGCGTAGTGCATTTGCTTTGAATTTTGTGATTTGAATCATGCTTTTTTAAGCCTAACTCACAGTCTAGACTTTGGATTCTGATCATCATAATGGGGACTAATTTGTTGCTTTGAATGACAGTGAGCCCTTTGTTTTTTGGCATACATCCTAGCCTCATAGTACTTATCATTAAAAGAACCTATACAACATGTGCAATCTGGATTACACATAGAAGGATCTACCTCCAAATAAAATGTCCTTTGACATGGCTAATATAGATACATGAACAATCAAGTTCTACTGCATGTATTAGGAGTCCATCGTCAATAGTTACATAAGAGAAAACAAGTTGTAACATCAAAATATGACCAACCGTTTGAGAACTTAAGGGCTCAGGCTATTCTTCATTGGGTCTAGTGAAGATGGATTGGACAAATCCGTTGCGCACTATTCTCAAAATAGTAGTATAAATAGAGTAACGATAATGAGTATGGAACACTTTTTAATAGTTTGTAATCCATTTGGTAAGCATCAAACTTTCAAGCTCCTTAGGTGGCAATTCTTTGGAAAATTGAATGATGATAATATTGTCATGACTCATGAGTACAGCCAATTACTATATACAAGGCATCTGTATTGGAATTTGGGAAATTAAGATTCACATCATAATTTTGTAGACGATAGATCATTTGATAATGTTAAGTGGCCATGATTTCTAAGAGACCTTGCTTTGTTTACTTGAACTTGGAGGCATTCAGACAAAGTAGGATCATTAAGTCTATCGTTGAAATTAAGAGCTACAGTAAGAAAAATACTGCCATTGTTAAGTGGTTAGCAATGTATCAATCAAAGCATTTTAGTACATTTTATAAGTAGTATCTAGAAGGGAAATCCTTGCAGTGTGAAGAATCTCTTTATTTCCATGGAGTGTCAAGACCAAGCAGATGGCATCAACATAAAGGCAGGTATGATTTTTTTTCTCTCCAAAGAGCTATAAGATCCTTAGGAATTTCAAACCTGATATATTGATATGCAGAAGTGACTTTTAAACTACACTGTTCAAGTCTGGAGATCTAAATGATTTCTTTCACCTTAGGACATTGAATAGATATGATAGTATGAATGCTATGAGTCTAATAATGATTATGATGATAAATATTGTAAGGACTTAATAGAAAAAAAAGGTATAAAAAATATGCCTTTCAGGAGATGATTAATTTCAATAAGATTTTCAGTTTTATTGGACAGTACTTGTTTTACATTGGCAGGGAGATTAACGACAGACAAAGTGGAGAAAAGGTAGAGTGGATAATCAGGAAGGAAAGCATTGGAGGGTTCATTCATAGCATTGAGGTCTCTTTACTAACTATCATCAAGAATAAAATAGCAATGGCGTTGACACTTATGGCCCTAAAAGTCTAACTCGTTGGGTAAATATTATAGTATGAATATTATGTGTCCAGGAGTGATTACAATAATAAATATTATAAGAGTTTAATAGAGGAAGAGAAGTAATATAGATATGACTTTTCAAAGAGATGAGTAACTTCGATAAGGTTTTCAATTTTATTGGACAACACATGTTTTACATTAATAGAAGATTAGCGAATAGAGTAGAGGAAAGGTGGACAGACATTGCGACCCTCCTAAGAAAAAATCTCTTGTATTATCTCCATCTTGTCTCACCACTCGGAAAATACCTTCGCACCCATATCGTTAGATAAATATGTTTTGATAGATTATATCAATTATGTAAGGTAAAAGATATCTATTTTAAAATTTTATTTTTAAAATGTAAAAAAAATTCAATTCTTTAATTTCTCTATTTCTATTTTGATTTTTCTGGAAGTGAAAAATCAAAACAGTTAAATAACACATTTAACTGAAATATTGAGATAAACTAAAAAGGTTCTTATATTTGAAAACTTGATTAAAATTTTCTTAAAATTAGAAGTTAAGAGTACGTTTGGTATTATTTTTTGTATGTGTATTAATTTATGTGATATTATTATTAATTTTTGTATTATTTTTTAGTTTTTATATTATATTTATATATTATATTTTTATTTCTGTATTATTTTTATTAATTTTTATATATTTAAAAATAAGAAACAAAAACAATAAATAGCAATGATACCAAATCAGGCATTGACTTGTCTCGGGGTCCCCTACACTTGAGGGAGAAGAAGAAGAATTGCATAGGGATCATTTGGAATTGCTGTAAATTATGATTTTTAATTGTTGTTTTAATATATTTGTATTAATTTTTAGGTTTTATCCTCTCTGTGCTATATTAATATGTTGTTTTTATCAATTTGTGTTAAAAACTAAAATAAAAAATTCCAATAATACCGAAGAAGCCCATAGTTTGTGAAGCTAATTAATGTATGTGCCATGGTTCTAAAAACATGCAGGTCAATCTCCTTCCTCATTTCAAATTAAACGCAACCCATCTTTCCCTCCAACACCAGCATTTTGTATCGCCATGGTTGATGAACAGTAGCCCCACAAAAGACTTACTTTTTTTTTCCTCGAAAAATGCGTGCCAATTGCAATCAAATACAACAAGAAGATAGGAAAGTTTCACGTCTAGTTGATATATTACTTTATAAAAGTCTTCTGCATAGTGCTAGATTGCACATTTTTTTTCCTTGGTATCAGTAGACGATAAACACTCCTCCTTTTCCCATTTGAATCTTGAAAAAACGTGTAGGCGATGGATAGAAGGCTTGAGAATAGAAGTGTAGATGCGTGGACTTCAGTGTCGGTAGGTCACTCCTTTTTAACCTAAAAACTTTGTCTTAACAAGCTTTCTTCTTCCTCTAGTCAAAAGGATTACATAAACTCAACACAAACACGCACCAATCTCGGGGATTGGATCAAAGAGTGGATGCATGGAGCTAGGCTTTGATTCCAAGTCAGAATATAAGGTACAAAGGGACAACTCGTCTTTCTTCTTTCTCGAAACAAAGAAATAAAGAAAGAAAAGCTAGCACATCATCGTCAATTAAAAGCAAGTCGTAAGCATCATAATCACAAGTGAATCAAAGTCTGGAATCGGGAATGAAATTTGGTTTTTTATTTTGTTCATCTGCCTTCAGGGTGCAATGGGAAGAGCTCCAGAGTTCCATCTCCCTCATCCTCTTTGCACGATGACCTATCACTTTCTTCTAATTCCAAGCTCCCAAATCCCCAGCTTCTGCACTTTCTCTTATATGGACTATCCTCATCTCTCTCTACTACTCCTCCCTGTATTATGTATGCATGGTAACAACAAGAATCAGAACCTAGGTGTTGAATTGAAAGAAACAAAGTTAAAAAGATTTACGACGTACCCTAGTGTCCAAAGATATGGTAGTAACTGGTGTTGGCGTTCTCGGGCTATGGCTTATGCCAAGGCTGTTCCGCTTCTGTTTCTGTCTCTCACGAGCTTTATGATTCTGGAACCAGTAAAATACATTCTTCCCTTCAATCTTGCCGTATCTGCTTAGCTGAGCAGTGATTTGTTCAATCTGCTGAGCGTTTGGCGTTCTCATTCCTCCTCTATACAACATCTCCAATATTCCTATCTGCTCTTGCGTAGGATTCCACCGTGTCCCTCCCGGATGTGTTTCCACCTGCGTCAAATAGTATTTTCACCCATCAGTTTCAAGTTTCAAGACAAGGCCTTGGCATGATGGTATTTCATAAACTACATGATCACCTGGGAAGAATCTCTCTTGTCGTGAGGAGAGCCAATTTTTCTAGGACCACTGTCGGGTCTAATGAAGCTCTTGAGATCGAAAGAGGAAACAGTAGAACTAGAGTTGGATTGCAGCTTAGGAGCAAGAGGGCGTAAACGCTTGCAGCCAAGCGAGAGAGAGGGTGGTTCGTGATCCCAGAATCCACGTGATAACTGATGCACCTTCATGCTCGTTCCCATGGACACGAAGGACTGATGATTAAGAGACAGAGCGTGATACTCAATTATATAGACGAAGCTAAGTAAGTGGGATTTGAGTAAGGCGTATGATGTGCTTGGAAGAAGGCAAAGACCAAATGATGAGGGCAGGTTGACTTGCAGATTTTTTTTTCTTTTTTCCAATTTTAACAAAAACTAAAAGCGAGAAGAGAGAGGCTGTGTATTGGGGGCGTGTGAGTGTGAGTGTGTGTGTGTGTATATGCGTGTGAGTTGGGCAGTCTAATCAGGTGGGTTTTATTTCTTGCTTTCATGATAAGGGTCCATGCTTTTCGGTGGCTCTGATCTCTCTCTCTCTCTCTCTCTCTCGATTAAAGTTAAGTGGAGATCGTATATTAAGATAGAGAGGGAGAGAGGGGCTGCGCAAAATATTCCTCCAATCCCAAAACAACGTCCTTAGCTTTCATAAGATACAGTTGGATATTAAACAATTACTGACGTCTTTAACTGGTAAGGAATGTCGAGAAGCCGAAGTGCATGCAATTATCCAACTCCTCTACTTTAGGAAATGTAGCAGCAATTCCCAAATGCCATCCATGTATAATCATAATATATATATATATATATATAGCCAGCAAGTTTAGGGGTGATTGATTTCACTTATTTTTTTATTTTTTATTTTTATTTTCTAAAACAGAGAAATTGAAAAAAATGTATTTGGTTGTATTATATAATATTTTATTTTTTAAATTAGAAAAATAAAATAGAAATAAAAAAATAAAAAATTATTTTTTATGTTTTAAAAATAAAATTTATAAACAGATTTTTTTACATTGAATAATTAATATAATATATTGACTAATATTATATTTTTAAGGTATATAAGTGTGTTTTGATTTAAGAATTTAAATTTATTTAAATTTAATTATTATTATTAAATTATTTTTATCATAAATCTTAACCAAATATATTTTTTTAATTTTTTTATTACAAATGTCAACCAAATATTTTTTTTCATTTTTCTTTATAAAAAATCAGAAATACAAAAATAAGAAACACAAATTAAAAAAACAGAAGTGATAAACATCCCATCCACTTGTTGTTAATGTTTTTTAGGGAGAAACACAAAACTTTTTCCCTATAGTTTTATTTATTTTAAATATTAGATATTATTTAATATTTAATATCTGAAATTACATATAATTTCAAATTATAAAATTTTTATTATTAAATATCATTGAAAGGAATTTAAGTTAATTTTCTATCAAAAATTTTTAAAATTTAGTATTTATTTTATAACTTTAAATTATAAATTTATATTATTAAATGACGTTGAAAAGACTTTATGTTAACTTTCTATAAAAAAATTTAAACAAAAATTATTATTGACTGTTGTGTATTTGACAATATTTATGTAGACATTATTACATATACAACAATAAATTATCTAATAA
This sequence comes from Pinacopodium congolense, assembly GCA_028565735.1. Taxonomy (NCBI): domain Eukaryota; kingdom Viridiplantae; phylum Streptophyta; class Magnoliopsida; order Malpighiales; family Erythroxylaceae; genus Pinacopodium; species Pinacopodium congolense. The sequence continues at coordinate 2,741,928 of JAOXYD010000002.1, forward strand.
TTTACCTAATGTTTTAATAAAAACTTAATAAAATGTCTCTTTTAGAATTTATAACGTTAGATACGTAAAATAATTTAAGATAATAAATATATATTTAAAATAATTGAAAATTTACACTTTTATTATACAGTAGCAGTGTGGTTTTCGGCCAACCCAGCAGCGTTTATGCATGTTGTATTTATTCTTCAATCACTGATTAGCTGATGATAAGTACGTATTATTTGTTAACCATATGGTGTTAATAATGATTAATCTTTGAGTAACATGTTGGATGAGTTACAGAGTGAAACTTAGCAGTACAGAGGAGATCTTGGTTAATGACCAAAATCACGGAGATTTTGGACTGTGAAGTACTGATTGGTCAGGCCACGTGCAATCGGTGAGACAGAGCGAGAGAGCCAATGCTGTGCATTCAGAATCATTGCCACAAATTATAGGTCGCCAATGTTCCACCAAAGATTAAAGAAAATTCCCCCATTAATGTGCTTCTTCTTGTCCCTTCGAGGGTCCCGTAAATGGACAGACAGGAATTTAGTTACTTACTTGCTGGGAATCCTGGTCAGTTCTTTCTCCTTCCACCGAAAGTACCAAGGTCCCTTGAATACGAAGAGTAAATTACTTAATAACTAAACCCTAACGTAATTTAGGTTTCTTTTTATTTTTATTTTTATATATTTTTATTAATTTTTGTGTGTTTTTTATGTTATTAATTTTTGTATGTTTTTGATTTTATATCATTTTGATTTTATTTGTTATATTTGTGTGATATTTTCTTAGATTTCTGTATTTTTTTAAATTTTTATATTTAAAAGAATATAAATAAAAATCAAAACAAAAAATAAAAATAAACATCTCCTAAAAGAATTGAAGTACGTCTACATGTAAATAATGAATAAGTTTTATATTAATTAATTAATTAATTTTGTTATAATATTCCT
>JAOXYD010000002.1:2742965-2753435 GCA_028565735.1 Pinacopodium congolense
TATTTTTTTAAATATAAAAATCGATAAAGAAAACACATTAATATAGTATAAAAATTAATAAAAAAACACAATTACTAATATAAAAATACAACAATCACAACAAAAAATCACAATCTATAACCTAACTAAACATCTCTTTAAATATAGTTGTTGTATTTTTATATTATATTTTATATTTTTTAATAAATTTTTATATTATTTTTTAATTTTTGTGTTATATTAATTTTTTTCAAATTTTCTATTTAAAAAAATTAAAAACTAAAACTACAAAAGAAATCCTGGGTCCTAAAAGGATGTTTAGTTTGGATTTTAGTTTTTATTTATGATTTTTAATATAAAAATCAAAAAATCAGTATAAAGATTAAAAAATAATATAAAAAACTAAAAAAATAGTACAAAAATATAAAAAAGCACATAAAAACCAAAAAACACATAAAAATGAAAAGAAAAACTGAAACAAATTAACCTAAATATTTAATAGTGAGAACTTTTCATCTTGATTTTTTATCTCAAAAATAATTTGATTAAGAGTCTTCCCTAAAATATTTTTGTAGTCACAAAATTGATAATATTATTTTAATGATTTTTATTCTAATTAATAATGGTAGGAATTAGTAGTAAGCTATCAAATATTTTCTAATATAATATTCGTAATCAAATAAACCCATTTACAAGCACTATTAACAAGAAGATTTTGTAAAGTTTTGCGTATGACATAAAGTGGATGGATTTTGTGCAGTCAAAGATAAATAAAAGTGGAAATTAGGTTAATTAGAGATAGAGGGGGTTGCACGATAGGAGTGGATCCCACACAGTGGAAGAAGCGGTGGGAATCCATCATTATGGGAAGACATTGTCATCATTTGCACGTGTCTATGGGCCCTACTCCCCATCATCAACCATATTTTGCACGAACTACACACAAATTTCACCCCCCGTACCTCTTCACACTCGTTTTCAATACTTAGCTTTTTTTTTTTCTCCGACTCTCTACTCACACAAACGACTAACGAATATTTCATAGCAATAAGTTTAATTATGATACATTTGAATAATTTATGACATATATAAACATAAATTAGGATAAATTAGATGCAAAACTTTAGGTTTGTTTAGTTAGATTTTTATTTTTATTTTTTTTCTTATATTTTTAAATACAAAAATAAAAAATACTAAAAAGTACAAAAAATATACAAAAACTAATATAAAATCACAAAAATTACAATAAAAATTACAATCAACAATCCAATTAAACATACTCTTACTTAATTTATGCTATTAATTAGAAGTATAAAAATATTAATTAAATATCAAAAGTTATAATTTATTACAAATGGAGTGTAAGAGTTAAATTCATCAACTAATGTAATTAGTTTCGCTGAATATCACGTAAATTAAACTTATTTATGTTAACATAAATGTGGAAATTTTAAATAATAAATTTATATTTTTTAATAAAAAATATAAAAAATCTCACAATTTTTAATTAATTTTAAAAATAATTATAAATTATTAAATATTTAGGTTCTTAAAATTTTAAAAATATCATACTCAAATGACACTATTGTTTATAAAAATTTACGTTACTAAAATTAATTTACGGTTATAATAATTATAAAAAATTCAAGTTTTTATACTTAATTAATATCTTATATTATTAATTAACATAAAATTTTACATTTAAAATAAAATTTATTCTCAATATAAATTTCTTTTTTTATAGGAAAAAACAACATCTGACGTCGTTCAATCAATCTTCAGTAAGGCTAACAACTTGTAAGTCTGGTTGAGCATAAGCTTTGACTAGTTTTCTTTGTTTGGAGATGGGACGACTAGTCGCTTCCCAAAAGACCAAATTTTTTTTGTGCATTTACCAGTGAACATTATGATTTCAGTTCAACAGCTTTAACTTGTTTACGTGCACTGAATATAGTTTGCGATAGGAAATGAACCTGAGTAGTGTATTTCTTTAAGGGCACATATTGGCAACGACAAGGAATCCTACGACTCGAGTTTGAATCCTGACCGTTAAGAGTGAGCAACGTTCATCCGACGGCCGCCAATCTCAGGTGTTTTGCGGTGGCCTTGGAAGTTCATGTCTGGGGGGTCGGTAGGGCAGGGAGGGTGGTGACATGTGGCATCAAATGCCATCACACGTTAATCAGCAAAAAAAATTTATATGCGTGAGTGGGGAAGGGTCATCTTCGCCCACTTTTGCTCATCACTTTTATATGTCTTATACTCTTTAGTTATCGTCTTTGTTTAGAAGCCTTTTTAGCTTGGAAATCGACAGAAAATGATGGTTGGTGTTGATGGTGCTCTTCTTCTCACTGATCCTTTAAAACGTATGATAGATTGCTGGCGATTAAAGTGAATTGTGGGCAGTAGCCATCATTGTTTGGATTGAAAATATATTCCCAACTACATTTAATATAACTTAGCTCATGACTTTATGCTCCTACACTACAGTATAATTCTCATTGCTTTTTTCCTCCTCCTCCTCCTCCTCCTCTTCCTTTTGCTTTATTTTTCTCGAGAAAGAGAGAGCCATGAACAAAGGGCCAAAAGAAAAAAGAAGAAGCGGAAACATGATAGAATGATGAGAAAATTGTCATGTCGTGTAAGGGAAAGTGGGAGCAAATGTGCAGGGAAAGGGCTTTTTGTTGCTAATGGATGACAGTCGAAGCACAATTAAGATTGGATTGATGGCACTGAAAGATCCTTACTGTATTACAAAACTCCTTTCCCTCCCTTCTTTCTTCTTTTAACTTTTCTATATTCTCTTCTTCTTTTTAAAGTACTTTTCATATTTTTCCTCTTAGTTTGATGATTAGCCCTTCCTTTGTTTTGCACAAAAACTCCAAATTTTGACTCCTCTTATTAAGAAAGTCCAAATGTCTCTTTCCCATCTTATTCTTCTTTTACTTGTACAGAAGTTTTAACCTTTTGGAGCAATGTACAAAATTTCACTCAATTGTCCTATACAAAACAAAACTTGCTATGAGTTTTTTTTTATTTTTGTATGTTTTTTTTTTGTTTATATACTCTATTGATATGTTGTTTTTTTTACGTTTGTATTATATTTGTATATTTTTTAAAATTTTTTGCTATTTTTTAATTTTTGCATTTAAAGAACAGAAACAAAAAAAAAAAACAATTCCTACATATCCCACTTGGGTTTTATTTTTTTGGTAGGAAAATGAAACAGCAAAAAAAAAAAAGGAAAAACTTAACCCTATACGATACAATTTATGATTTTTTTTTCATACTACAACAATGCCTAATACAGACCTAAATAGTGTTATTATAGACCACCGTTTATCTTCTGTCTTCATCAAAGACTACAACGGCAATGCATAGGTACAAGGACGGTGTCGTTGTGCTCCATCGTTTTTACTTTTGACTTCAAACTATACCATATTGCGGGACACCATATTATACCGATTGGCCCGTGCCTTCTGCTTCAAAAAAACTTTTATTTTACATCATTCTCTTAAAATATTGATTGAGTCGTGATTTGAATTTCCTTAAAATTTAAGGCACTAATTTAAAAAAAAATTTAGACACTCGACACTCGACAATGGACAGTTCTTTTTTAAGACTTGCTACAAAATTTAACGTTGTTCGCATGTAAGTTTCCCGCGAACGGACATACAACATGAAGAGTTTTGTCAACTTTTGATCATTAACGGACTGAGATGTCACTTCTGAGACCTCTTTAACAATTTTTTTCTTAAAAACACAAGAAAAAAATGTATGAAAAGAAAAGATGGTGAAGAATGAGTTGAGAACAACTTCCAGTATACGTCCAAATTTTTTTTTCCAAATACTAATGATGGCCAATAAAGTAGAACCCACCATGCAGAACAAGGCAAAGAATGCTGTTGGATTTAGTGGTTGGATGCTACAAAAACTAAAGGTGATGTAATCTATGATAATCAACTTATGATGATGATCTTCTTGAATTCTCCTTAACTATGGTAGATCCAAAAATCTTTGGCCGAAAGGAGAATCTTGATTCAGTATCCTTAAATAATGCAAGTTGGAAAAAACCCGCTACACTACAAGAAAGATAAGAGTCGCATTTCTCTATGAAAATGCCCCAACAAGAAGTAGACGTTTGATTGAACATAAAATTTTTTATCTTTTTTACCAGTTCCAAGCTGTAAGTAGACAGTTTAGGAATCAATTGAGAATTCACTTCCACCGAACTCACAAGAGGGAAAGAGGATAAATGGAAAAGAATTACAATTCAAGATTTTCATGATCTTGGAGTAGAAGAACTGAAAATTAACTACATATTACAATGATTGTATGTTCTCCAGAGAGACTGCGATCATGCATGTCAGTCTTATCCGGAAACTCTGTCCATCTGTAAGACTACATACGGAAATGCTTTTTATGAGAATGTTGAGTCAAAAACTACTCTATGATTGCAATCTCAGCGTTGAAACCAGTCCTTTTCTGTACACTTTGCTCATGTTTATATTCAAATATTGCTAATTCTTATGAACTAGTCTATATATGGTTTAAGGAAAGATGAAAGGAAGATAATTAGACCCTTTTCTGTTTTTACATTTTTAGGATTGGACCAATTTTTGGGCTAAATGTACTACTCAATACTGCTAAGGTTGCTAACATTTGGGCTCTGGTTGGGAATTCTTTGACCTTTCTTGTATCACTTGAGCCCAACAAACCCTTTCTTTTACGACTGTACGGTCATAATCAGGCAAGAAAACACTTGCAAAAAGATGCTTTACTTTCCAATGTTAATGAAAATGTGAAAAAAAAGAGGGATTTCCATACAATAAGCCAAACCAAAATGATGTATCTAAGTGGAGCTCGTGCGGTCACAATTTGGAGATGAATGCATATTGGACCCTCTCCTATCTGGACCGTCAGAGGCGAAGTAAGTTGGCGCAGCTGTTATCATGAATTTTTCATGCAGATGAGGGTATCATTTATCCTTAAATGTCGATGGATATGTTACGTTACTATCACAGGCATTTATCATATAGGTCACCACAACCACAACAGGTTATGGTTATGTTCATATTTTCTTTTACAATAAAAATTCAGCCACCGCCAAGAATGACGTCTCTTCCACAACTTACAATATAATTCAGCTGAATTTATTGTGTATGGCATAACCGAACTTGATATTTTATTTGCCTTAATACTCTGACGTGAACTTTTCCAGGTGGTCGTCTATTGCCTCCTTTAGTTTCTTCGGAAATTAGGTCGATAAGCATCATAACCTGGCCCGGTAAGACAATCAGACAACCTGGTGACAGTGAGTGACAAAATGGTAGCAACTTCATAAATTTATTAAACTATAGTCCTACCTACTATAGTTTTACTTATTTTGAAAATTATTCTTATAATTTATAATTATTTTAATATTCTTTAAAATATTTAAAATTATTCATTAGAGTCTTGTCAATTTATTTTAATAAAATTTACTATTATAGTTAAATTAAAACAGTAATATAAACTATCATATATTTGACAATTGATTATATAGTTATTTGAATTACAATAAATTGATAAGAAACATATTTTAATATTTTTAATACTAAAAAATTTGTTATGTCTTTTACTTATTTATCAAAAAACGGAAGATGATCACATCTTGAGGACAAAATTAAATGAAGATGTTTCTGATTTTTTCAGTTGCAGAATTTAGCTATGTCGAAAATTAAAAGCTTAGGATGATCGAAGAGGTGGATGAGGAGGATGATATTGTAATACTATATGTCAATGAAGAACACCTCAAAAAACAAATTTCGATTTTGCATCAAAAAGTGCCCTTAGTTTAATAATATCATTCATTTCTGGGCCAGGGAACATGCTGGAGCTTTCATTTGTTTAACTACTACAGTACGTGTATTTAAATTTTAAAGGTTGTCCTCTTTGCTTTCCCTCTCCTCGACGACTCCAATATAGAAAACTGGAGTTGTTTCAGGAAAAATATAGAATACGCATACAAGTCAAAAACACCGAACTGAAGGAAGGCGTCTTAACCGTCAACAGTAGTATCACTTCTTGTTTTTTATTTTTATTTTTGTAAAATCTGTTTTTGTTAATTTATATATTAATTTTTATACTATTTTTATTAATTTTTATATTTTAAAAAATAAAAAATAGAAATAAAAACAAGACCAAATTCGTTTCGACATCTTTGACAAACGGCGATTATTTGTTTGAGATAGGCACCATCTTTGGACGAAGATGCAATTTGAAGTCATACAACCGACCAAAAGATAAGGACTATTTATTTGGTTGTTTACTATTTACAATCACTTGTATTCTTTACTATATTTTTGTATTGTTATTTTTTATTAAAAATAAAAATTTATATGATTAAAATTTATAACTTCAAAATAATTTTGTATTGAAATTTTTTCATTAAAAAAGTTAGTTTAGTGATGACAATTAAATATAAAATAAATTTAAATTTTTAAATAAAATAATATCTTATACCTTTAAAATACACATTAGTTAATCTATTATATTTATTATTCAATATGAAAATTTTATTTATAAAATATGTTTATTAAATATAAAGAAATTAAAATTTCTTATTTATAATTTTTATAAATTTATAACATTTTTATAATGGAAAGAAATCGTAAATCATCCTATATCCAACTTAGATCTTTGGTTGATTTTGTATATTTCAAAGATAGAGATAAAAGAGAGGCATGAATCTTTCGAAGGAACCCGGTTCCTTCGTAAACGTTTTTCTATCCTTTATCTTTAAGATTAGTCAATTCTATTTTTCAACGAGGACAAAAACAAAGGATACTACTAAGCGGTTTTGAGTTAATAAAAATAATGTATATACATTGAATGTATACAAACGTGGAATTAATGATTTCTAATTTTATTTATACAAAAGAGAAATCAGTAAATATCAAATAATTTCTAAACTTAAAGACGTAAGTATTCACGATTGCAATTAGTCTAAGAATGATTAGCATAATCAAACACAGCATGCTTGCTCAAAGATGGATATTAACAAGTCAGATTTTTTGCTGCAGAGAACATGCCATAAGCAACCGTCCTAGCAGTCCAAATGGGATTTGACAATGAAAGACGAAAAAGAAAAAGGAAAATAAAATAAAATGAAGAACTGAAGAAGACTATGACATGAAACTATAAAGTCGGTGCCCAAGTGGAATTTAATTATTCTAATCAGCAATAAGTAAAGGAAAATGACAGGGACGGGTCTTTAGGAATTAGGACCATCATACTACGTATTATTGATTAAAATATTTCTTTAAATAAAAGCTAATGAATATACAATTCATTAGAAATTCTTAAAAAATTTCTCATACAACTTCTAATACTTAAAGATCTAGGGTTGGAATTTTTTAATTTTCCAAATTTTGATGTTAAAAGTATAATTTCTTTTTATGTCAGTATTTGTTAAAGTTTAATAAAAAGAAAAACCTTCTGCCGCCCACATTTCATCACCCATCAACTTCCAGCAAACAAACTTTCGTAAGCTTACCACCCTCTCATGACGGTGACAACCTCCCTGGCTGAGGACCACTTCACCCCTCCAACCTCTGAGTCTTTCTCCCTCTATATTCTGTTTTTTATTGTGTCCACCATGGCCACTTCTTGGTCCCCAACCTTTTTCCTTATCTTCTTATCTCCTTTGTTTTTATAGTTTGGCAACTGAAAATATGCCGTCTCGGAGTGACAGAGATGGTAAAACTCGAGTTTGAGAGTAGGCCCTCGCTGTCCCTTTATCCCCTCTATCATCCATTGACTATTCTGAATTCTTCCTCTTCTTTCATACACAATATTAACTAACAACCGATATACATAACTGAAATTAAAGAACATGAAAGAATGGAGATTGATAGGTGATCAACTAATTATTTATAAACAGTTATGCACCGTTTATATCCCTTTGTTACAACAGAGTTTTTAACGAAGAAATTGAAAGACTATGATTAGATAGAAACCGTTTGATTCTGTTCCTCTCTTAGCACACTCGATATGCAGTCATCACTTCTTTTTATCCGCCAAAACTTTTTTCCGGAGAAAAAGGTGGATGTGTAACGAAAAGATCGTAGAAACATATTGAACCCTAATGAAAAAGAAAAAAAAGAAAGACTATAGACAGTTATAAAAGATCGCATCTTTTTACTCTTCTTCGTCGGAGTTCTCCGGGAACTTGTTTAAATCAGGTTTCTCTGATCGAACTCGAAGTGGGTTCTTTTCCGATGGTGCATGGAGACCTGTTTGTAAGGCGTCCACTTCAGCCCCAACCTCGGTGGCCTTCTTGCGTATAGAAGCAGCAGACATGTCGCGTAACTCGTCTTCTTGGTACATCAAATCGGGGAAATTAAGCCTCGCAGAAGGTCCTCGGAGATAGAAGACGGCGGTATCGTAGGCTCTGGCGGCGGCGATAGGCGTAGAGTAAGAACCAAGCCAAATTCTTGACCTTTTGTTGGGTTCTCTAATCTCAGCTACCCACTTGCCCCACTTCCTCATCCTTATCCCTCTATATGGCTTCTCTTGTGGCCTGTGCTTTCGCTTCTCCGTCGCTGTTATCGATGAGGTAGTCGACGTCGTCGATAAGGTTGAACTTGAACAGCACCCACCTTCCATGTTTTGTGTTCCTTAACAAACAACAATTGGAAAAAGCTTGGATCTTTGGTTCCTTAAACAAGAACCCACAAAGATTCAGTTTTTCCAATCCTAAAACAACTCAAATTAAAACTAAAGGGGTTCACTCTCGAGCTACGTCGCTTATATAAGGTGAATATATATGTATATATGTATACATACGTGAATACGATGAAGTGATATCACTAATTGAAAATAAAAAAGGAAATTGATTAATATCAGAGGGAAGGAAGCATTAGTTTCCTACTTGGCTGCTAATCTGTCGTCTGGGCAAGGTTGCCACATTGATCTTCTCTTTAAGATAAATCCAAAAATGGCCGACATAGTCCATCATCACCCACCTCTTTATATTGGGGCTTCACTTTCTTTAATAGCTTCACTCACAAGTATAACATACGAGAAATTGAGAGCTTATCCTACAACATTTGTAGAAGATTCGCAGGGGATCCTGAAAGTGCAAATTTTTTGGACGGTAATTATTGAGTTGTTATTGTAATCCATAATCTAAAAGATATTGTTCATCAAGTCATATATACATATATTTGTTTTGGCCGTTGCTAGTTGCTAGTTGCTAATATCCTTTTTTCCCCCAAAGTAATTTCTGAATTTGGAAGTATAGGAAAGAACGAGAAGTACCCACGTAGCGAGTTGGGGAAGTGAGTGTCACGAATAAAATGAAACAGAACTATAAGTATTATTGATGAGATCTAACTAAATGACCTTTTTTAGTAATTATGAGTGGTTATCATATTTAAAAAATTTTAAATTATTATTTTTTATATTAATAAATATTTTAAAATATATAAAGATAATTTAAATAAATATTTAATTATGTAATTATTAACTATACACATAACCAAATAATTATATATATATATTGTAAACATCACGTAACAATCAATATAGATATAAATAAGGATAATAAAATATTTTTCTTTTAAATAATTCTACGTATGATAATAATAGTAATCAATTATTTCACTTACACTTGTTGGTAATAATGACTTCAGGTTTGTAGACAAGTGGAACGAAGAGTTGAACTTGAAAGGGTGGGGGAGTCGGTGGGGGATGGATGGATTGATGAATGGGTGGATTAGGGTACGAAAGTGACTTTCCGTTCACGCATTGAAGATTCACGGTAGTGGCCGTAGCCGAAGTTGAGAAGCCTTCTTGACTTTTGTCTAGCATCGTGTTTTTCTTATATATGTAAGCTAACTTTTGTATAGATTCACTCTCTTCATTTTTTTTTTTTGCCCTTTTGGACTCCTGGCAATCATGGACAATTAATATTGGGATTTCATGTCACGAGTTTGAGTGCGAAAATTATTGGATTAGGTGACACGTCACTTTTCATCTTTGTAATGGCTACAGAGATGACAATCCTAAGAGCCCAGCTTTTAAAGGCCTTCTTACGACATGTTAGATTAATTCTGTGACTTCCGAGACATGTTAGATTAATTCTGTGACTTCCGAGCACTTTTTATATCATTTTCTTACAGAAAGAACTTGGGATTTTAAGTGATCTTGCACCTAAATTTGATTTGACCATATTTTACTGTGTGCAGACCAAAATATCTAAGCAAATAATAGAACTCACCGTCTCAATTGACAATATTAGTAGAATCTTCTGCTACTTTTGACATTGAGCTGTAGGACCGCACTCCCATTGCTTTTCTTAATTAAGAGTTTTAAGTGCTTTTTACTTTGTTAATCCTGAACCAATTCACATTTCTTTGAACTAGCAATATATATATATATATATATATATATTCTTCAGCTTTCTTAAACAATTAAAAGTCGGATAGCTTTGTCGGGTTTCTACTG
>JAOXYD010000002.1:2767435-2789653 GCA_028565735.1 Pinacopodium congolense
AGTGGTGTTTCTTTGTGATTTATGTTTTAACATTTAATTGTTACTTTTGGGTTAGAATTATATCTTATTTGTTTATTTAATTATTGTGTAAGATGAATTTTAGTTGGAAATGAAAGTTGAAATGAAAAAGAAAAAAAAAGGGAAAAGGACTTGGAAAAAACAATTAACATATGAAAGGAGGGGAGGCTTTTACAATTAACTAAAGCATGTAAGGAAAGGCCCTTTTAACTTAGAAAAATACGCATCCGAGGAAGCTGATTTCCAAAGGCCAAATCCTTCCTCTCTTCTGCTCTCCTCTTGGGTGAGAGTTAGCACATAAAAAATGATGAAAGACAAGGGAGAGGCATGTGTCCTCTAAAAGAGAAAAAGCTTTGACCAAGCTTTAACTATTAATTAATTATTCCAGTAGAAAATAAAACACAAGCAAAAACATGTTGGAGAAAGAGTTTCACTCCAAAACCAAAATGCAGCACTTTATGGATGAGAAAAAAATAACCTAAAAGCCTCCCTTACACACACATTCAACAGAAACAATTCCCAGAGAGTAAATAGCATAGCCACCATTTGGAGAATTATCTCCATGCTAAGAACAAGCTTTAAGTTGCATACTTCCAAGTGCTCCAAAGTTACAGATGCAAGTTTCAACCATCAAGAGCTCCAACAGGCTTCCATTTTCATATTCCTAGATACAAAAGGGAAGACAACCACTATTGTAGTCATTTTATTTTATTTTTAAATATATTTGGTATTTTGAAGAAAATGGATATGATTGAACTTATTCCTATTATGAGTGGATAAAATTGTTTTAGGATTTGTTGTTTAAAAAACTTGTGAACCTTTGGTTATTGATTTAATATTATAAATGTTTGTGTTAGCTATTGAGCTTAAACCTTGCAACAAATTGAGAGAGTGATCTTGGTAATCTTTGTTAAATGTACAATGAGAGTTCTTGTTTAATAGACCTATAGATAACAAGTGTATTGATTTATTTGAAAGAGGTTTCAATAGATTAATATACTGCCTTTAGGATCACTTCTCATTTAGATGGATGTTTAGGAAAGGCTTTTCATACCGAGAGATCGTAAAAGTTAATCCTAATTTATTTAACTAGTAACATTTAGTTACACCTTAAGAGAGGATAGCCAAAACATTAGGAAATCTTGGGCCAAGCATAAATTGAATCAATTAAACTAGGGGGAAACAAATAGGAATAACATCAAGTTTTATTCTTTAATCTTGATTTCTCTAAGTTTTAGTTTATAGTTTTGGTTTTTGGTTGTGTTGCTTGCTTTTACCTTTAGTTTTTTTTCATTTTATTTATTTTTTAAAATTTTGTTTGAATTGATTTCTTGAACAAAGTACATCTTTAATTGAGTGGTGACTAACTACAATCTTTGTGGGATCGATATCTATTTTTTACTACAAGTAACTACCCATAAACTTATGGTTTCGAGCGTAAAACTAAGTTTGGTTTTTCAATCAACAAATTTTTAATGCCGATGTCGAGGATTTTTTTTTGACATCTTGTTTAATTTTGGTGAACTTGATTTAAGGGTTTTTTATACTTTTCCTTATGTATTTGCAGGTGTGTGAATACAAGAAGCATAAGAAGGTCTAATGAGCTTAGTGATGAAGAGGTTTCAAATATTACAAGGCATGAAAGAGAGTTAAGAAGAGCTAGACGCCAAGACAGACTACAAAGGAACATGGCAGAAGAAGGAGAGCAAAAAGGAGCTAAGAGGACATTGATGGATTTTATGATGCCAAGTTTCTTTCCTTAAGGAGTTGCAAGGCCTACAGTTCAAGCCAATAATTTTGAAATCAAGTCGTCACTCCTCAATATACTTAAAAGCAGTGTGCAGTTTTATAGGTTGTACAATGAAGATCCTAACGCCCATCTTGCTAAATTTTTTGAGATCTATAACACCTTCAGTTTTAATGGGATGTCTGATGTTCTATGAAGTTAAGATTGTTTCCATTTAGCTTGAGGGATCGGGCAAAGGCATGGTATAAGTCACTTAGTTTAGGGTAGATCACTACTTGGGAGCACTTAGACAATCATTCCTAGCTAAGTAGATTCCCTTGACCAAGACTACACGAATCATTAAGGAGATCACTAATTTTTAACAAAGTGATGGGGAATCATTGTATGAAGCTTAAGAGAGGTTTAAGGAATTACAGAAAAGTTGCCTCACCACAACCGTCTAAATGAATTCCTTTTGCAAAGATTTTCCAATGATGTAAATCAAAGTACAAGAGGAATCATAGATGTCGCTATTAAAGGTTCTTTGATGAGGAAAACTATTGATATAACTCACGATTTTCTGAAGAACTTAGTAAGCAATAATTGCATGTGGGAAAATGAGAGGAGTAGGCCAGGATTAAAGGAGTAGAAGGAAATGATTTCTATTGACAGTTTGACAGCTCTTTAAACACAAATTTCATCCCTTACCAAGAAATTAAGCAACTTCTAAGGAAAATCTTTCTCTTCTATTAAAAAAGTGAAACTTTGATGTGAATTATGTGGGTAGGACATCCATGGAACAACTAATTGTTTTTTGATGGGATCATATATGATAAGTTTACTTTTAGGTTATGTTTCTAGATTGTTTTTAGTTGTTTTATGTGTTTCTTTGTGTGTTCTAGCTTTATTTTATTTCATATTTTGCATATTTTGCATCTTTTCATAATCTTTAAAGTGTTTAAGTGTTTTTTTTTTATTTTTTTTAGTTTTTAAGGTGGATTTTAAGCTTATTTGAGGGCTAGTTTGACGCACATTGTTGGTTGATTTTGCAAGCATTAGGATTTCAAATTTAGGTATTTTTAGGTGAATTTTATGGCTTACTGGGAGAAATTTAGAGCTTAGATGGTCATGAAAATTGGTGGAGGGGAAGATCAAGATGTTAGGAGCCTCCAATTCAAATTTCAAGTCAATCGAAGGTCCAGAGCAGAAGTTATGGCCAAAAGAGTGAAGGGGGTTTAGAGTTGTAGAGATTAGGTCTAGTCATGATCGTGACCAACACTATTTTTGGATCCTCTATCACCATCGTGACAGTAGGTCTGATGCTGGATGGGTCAAACGCGGGATGTTAAGTACCCTAGGAGCCTCTAACATTCATTAGCAAACACCCAAAAGAGGCAAGGTTAAGGTTTTTGTTGCCTCCTAAAAAAAGAAAGCATAATCTTCCTTGGAAATCATCAAGACAACACCCAATTTTTTCAGCTTTCTTGGAGTGAAGTGAAGATTTTTAAGACTCTATCTAGACTATTTTTTCTTCTTATCTTTATTACTTTTTAGCATGGAAAACATGAGTATTGTTGGATTGTTTGGGATTATGAGTAGCTAAACATTTTATAGGAGTTTTTTCTTAAATTTTTTTGTGGAACTCTTACTTTATGATTCAATAAATTGTTGTTTGTGATTCAATGAAGAATGAAGCAAAATAAGTATAGAACGACTCCTAATCTTAAACCTTGGTTGTCAAATTCCTGTACTTTGTCTGAATTGGTTGCTATCACTAGTTTAAATTATTTTATTTTATTTTCTAGTTTATTAATTCCGGAAGTTATTTTTTAAAAAAATAAAAACCTAAATTAAAGGATGACTAAACTCAGTCCTTGTGGGATCGATATCTCTTATTTACTACAAGTGACGACCCGTATACTTGCAATTTTGAGTGTAAAACTAGTATTTGGTTTTACACTTAATTAGTCAATCAATAAGTTTTTGGAACCGTTGTTAGGGATTATTTTGTTTAGCATCTTGTTTAGTCTAGGTTACTTTGATTTAATAATTTTGATACCTTTCTTTGTATGTGCAGGTGCATGAATACAAGTAGAACGCGAAGGTCTACTGAACATAGTGAAGTAGAGTTACCAGATATAACAAGGCACAAACGGAAACTAAAAAGAGTGAAGAGCCAAGAAAATATATAAAGAAATATGGCAGAAGAAGGAGAACAAGGAGGAGTTGAGAGAACACTGATGGGTTTTATGAGGACAGGTTTTAGCCCTCAAGGAGTTGCAAGGCCTGCGATTCAAGTAAACAACTTTGAGATCAAGTTTTCGCTCCTCAACAACCTTCAGGGTAGTGTGCACTTCTAAACATAATTAAATTAAGGAAATAAAAATTAAATAAACATTAAACATAATTAATTAAAAGAAAACAAAAGCTAAAAAATTAAGAACAATAAAGGAAAACACAAATTGACATTTAAATTAATACAAACACACATAACTTAAACTATTATTTAATTAACTTAAACTTAATGAATCAAAACTTAAACTAACTTTGTAAATAAAAATTTCAGATTAAAAATTAAACAAAAAAACTGAATTTTAAATAAATTAAAACTTAAGAACATGCATAGAAATTAAATACTAAGCATAAATGAATCAAATACTAAATGGATAATTGAAACTATATGAAATAAAATTTTAAACAATTTCATAATTAATCAAAAATAAATCTGAAATTAAAATTCATATTTGAAACTAAACAATGTATTAAAGCTTAAATTAGAAAATTAAAACAAAAAGCTAATTAAAGAATCAAGCAAATCAGAAATAAAAAATAAATAAAAATAAAAATAAAACAATTTAAACGAATGAACAAAAAGCAGACGAAAAATGCATCAACTGGTCCCTTCGCAGGTGCAGTGCGTCCTTGGTGCAATGCAGCTCTCCACGCCACACGACCACACACTCACAACTGCACCTCCAAGGAGCAGGGAGAAGCTAGCCGAAGCTACACGTCCAACAACTGCTCTCCTAAGCCGCAAGACTCCAACCAACTGATGCAGCCTTCACGCCACGCGTCCCACTCTCCTCAGCCGCTAGCAGCCCCAAGTCAAGACAGCAGCGCCAACTCCTGGACAGCAGTAGTTGGACAAGCCTTCAAGCACACCTAGCCAAGACAACAGGCAAAACCCCTCAGGACCCGTCCACTCGTCCCGACAGCTGCTGCAGCCGCAAGACTAAAATTAAAATTTCCACTTCTGCAGTTTGTCTCCTGTTTTATACTAGGGATTCGTGCATAATACACCCAATTAATTCCCCCACTTCAGCTCTTCTTTTGTTTCCGAATTCTCATATTGTGCTCCTTTGGCTCGTCGTTTTGCTTAATGCAAAACGGCGGGCTTTAGTTTACTTAATTTTTTTCTTTTTTTTTCTTTTTTTAAATTAAAATAATCTTTAATTTTTTCTTCAATTTCTTTAAATTTATCATGTTTTGTCCCAAAATTTGTGTTAAAAAAATAAAACTATCGTTAAATACAATATAACACAAATTAAATATTTAAACAATAAAATAAGATTGAAATAATATTAAAAAGTATATGAAAAATTAATAAATTTCAATCTTATCAACACATTTACTTTCTATTGCTTCTGCTGATCAAACAGTTGATAAATTCACTAAAACACATCTTGTTGTTCGATTTCAATATCTTATAAGCAAACTTAAGTTGAAATTTACTATATCACTATGAATTTGATAGGGTATTAACATAATTGTAGGATAATTAAAATTGATTTGTTGCGATTATAATCATCCAATTAGTTTAGATCAGGAATTGTTTTGAATAAGATTTTGATTATCAGATATTGATTTATTTATTTAGGAGACTGATTTTTTTTTTCATATGTAGTTACCTAGGTATCCATGTATAATTTACACACACAAAAAATACAAGTCAAATATTCTATTCATAATAATAAACTCAATTTATATTATATTATGTTTATTTTTTGTTGTGATAATTTTAAAATAGACTTATATTATATCAACAATTTATTTGAACCTTTAAATTTAATTATGAAATTTGACTTTTAAGAGACACAACAATTCCTTGATAAAAGTAAAAAAATTGCCAGTAACTACGCGATTCCGTCACTCTGTGAAATATTGCTAGTCTTATATGAATATTTTTGAAAATATTAAAATTTTAAAATATTGACAAATGTTAAGATTTTTTAATAATATTAAAAATAAAATAATATTAATCTATTATATTAATTAAATTGTTCTGTTGGGCCAATCAAGAATAAATTTCGAGGCCTGACAATTGATGATCCGCCATTCCATATTGGACAAAGTTGAGTTCCAAAATCCAAGAAACTTGAAACTTATGTGATGAACTAAGCCCAATTCAAGCAGGCTCAGTGATTCCCGGGTTTCCCATAAAGCAGAAAAATGAACTCGTTTGAAACAGTTGACCCAATAACCAGAAGTCACTGAATTTTTGTTCGACGCAGATTTTCTACCACTTGCTTGATGTATCAATAAATTGCTGTCTCCAAGGGATGTAGCAGTGCAGTGACTGCAGTCCCACTCCTTCTTGATTGCCAAAGGACAACAACAGTGGCTCACCATAAAAACACAAGAATGATGGAGGTCGCACTTTCCAGTTGTGGGACTGTCCGTATTACCAATCATGAACAATCCCTGATTTGACTGGTGACTGGATGTTTTAAGAGAGACGGCAATATCCTGCAGAAAGGAGCCAACTCTACTCAGCTATGTTGCATAGCCTTTACAAAGTTCAAATCTGGACTCAACGACCCATGCCCATAACGGTAACTGGTGATCTTCCACATGTTGTGTCTTAGGTTATGATTGAGTCCTTAAATTGAGTTCTTAGGGCAAGGAGACTTCTCTAGGGCTCGCCAATTGATAGGGTGAGTAATTTAGGGTTCATATTAATTAGCACAAACAAATTTGCTCAGATAAATTTCACAGCTAAAAATAGCAATTACGAAATTTTTGTTATTAAATAAAAGCAAAAATCTTGAAATTCTGGAGCCATCGTATGTGAAAAAAGATAGAGCGCTTATTAAAGATCCCTTACAGGGGTTGTAGCAGATTTTACAATTGGTGATGGAAGACAGAAATGAAAGGATAACATCCACAAATTTGGATAGTGGATTGGCTTTTGAGTCGTTAATAGAAGGACCACACTGATAATTATGCCATTGGAATCATATCTTTTCTTTGCATGAAAACCTTTAAGATTATGCTAATAAGTATAAAGAGTTGAGTGCACTGATTAGCAGAAGCTGCGCCGATTGGATGGTAAGATATGTCCAAATTAGTTCTTATAATGGTTTTAATAATCTTTAGTTGATAAAGAG
This sequence comes from Pinacopodium congolense, assembly GCA_028565735.1. Lineage (NCBI taxonomy): Eukaryota > Viridiplantae > Streptophyta > Magnoliopsida > Malpighiales > Erythroxylaceae > Pinacopodium > Pinacopodium congolense. Next base: position 2,774,567 of record JAOXYD010000002.1, read on the forward strand.
AGATCAGTGACTGTATGAGAGGGGAGTAATGCAACCCATTTCAGTCTTAAATTTAAAGATGATGAATGATTAAAAGTAAAAATATGTTAGAATTTACAAATATCATGTCAATTAATTTCATTATTTAATTTATAAATAATTTGTTGATTCTTCCTGGGGACTAATCCATAATGGCCTACAAGAATCATATGATAGGTTTCAGTGACTTGAAGGAGGCGTTTTTATTTGTCCCAAAGCTGTTTCACCACAGGCAAGGAAAGGAAAGAGCTTGGCAAAAATGGCGATTGTCCCGTCAGTGTTAGTTTGATCATTCATGTAAGTTTACTGAATCCGCAAGAAATTGAGTGTAAGGAAAACTTGCAAAGATTCATTCATATATATCATCATGGCAACTCTGGTATGGCAAGTAGACAGACCAACGTGTATAAAAATGAGATTCTTGTCCTTGCAGATACCGGGTTAAATTGCAAGATATGGGTCGTCCATCCCTTACCCCAGAGTTGGGGAACAAGATTTCACATGAATTTGCTTCGATAGGACATACAAGTTTGGTCGAGGTAATGATTTGTAGCAGCACATAGTACACGAGGTTGCTTTGTTATACGATTCTAAGTCCTCCAAATATATACAGTTTCTCTTGTTTTTCGGTCCAAGCAAAACACATCGACACTAAACGACAAAAGGTAGATCCATTGATGTACCTTCTTAGTCAAAAGAACTATTCATATTCGTTTGAGATTAACATATCTACTAGCTTTACTTGGCTTAAACTCATTGGAGGTTGGTAAGTAGGGTTCAAAACAAGGGAATTTAAAGCCAAGCGGTATGGTTTAAGTTAATTAAGACCCAACTAAACTGACTGATAACAATCTGATCAGAATGAAAGTGGAAGGTCCTCCATTTAGTTGTTGTTTGATCTGCTTCTAAGCCAACGGTCAGATAGGGAAAAACCCAATGAATGGAGAGTTAGGTTGAGAAAAGGAAACTTGGGTTTTGGATCTTTGCGTCAGCTTTTCTGTTTCCTTCCATTTTCTTCCTTGAGAATGAAGCAGCAGAGACAGTTGATGCACTGAAAGTTTGCTTAACTTGCAGTCTACCAAATGGATAGGGATGTGTAGAAATAAACAAAACAAGCTAACTTCTCAATCACCGGCAAGTATACTCCTCTCTTTAGTCATTAAATTGGAACATTTCGTCAAGATTTTGATGTCTCTTCATTATTTTTTTTCTTCAGGATTTGGTGTGGTTAGTTCTGGTTTTGTTAGGCCACGAGAAAAAGGGGAAACGATGAAATGATGCTTTAGCTGAGGCCCACCCTAAAAGGTTTGGCACGCTCCATTATGATAAAGGTGAGAAGAAGCCATCAGCCTCCTATAAACTCATGTTATCTTTAGGCAGTACATGAATCCCCATGTAAACATCGTCCTAATTATAATTAGCAGCCTCATATGATGTGGACTTTGAATCCTAATCCAGTATTCCTGTGAATAGAAAACAAACGTGACATGCAATTAAGAAATGGGTTTGAACCCGATTAGGATAATTACTTTTACTTTGAGCACCGTCATTGTTTCAATGGCACTGATTGAGCTTTCTCATCTAACTCAAAAACACATTTTTTAAACTATCCAACAACTGTGACAACCACGGATCCTTTCCTTTGGTCTGTTTAAGAAAACTGCACCAATAATAAAGGAAACTGTTCCTTGATAGTCAAATGCTCGATGAAATGTCACAAATAAAAACAGATAGTGAATTAGCATATATTCTTATTGAGAGATGCAAAGGAGGTGACGAAAAAGACGATTGCAGTAGATGGGTCATTTCCCTTGATTTTACATCAAAAAGATTGAACTGGACTGTGCATTGTAAAAGTGCTCGGTGAGACACATAGAATACATATACAAGGAATGATGACGACGACGATGATGATCATCCTTAAAAAGCTAACAAAAGACCGAAGACTTGGAATTAATTAAACGCTACAAAATCTGTAAGCAAACATGGGACCAGACCATCCCAGAAAGACTTGTGAGCTCTGACCCATTGAAGGGTAGGGGTCCACCGGAGGGATTCTACAGTCGTAAACAAGGCCATGTGAGAGCGTGAGACCACCAGCTGGCTATGACCATCTTGTGGGTCTCTTTTTCTCGCTTCCCCTCTCTTTATGCTTCTTTTCTTCTTACTCAGGCCCTTTCGGTCATGCCAATCTCTATCAATATTTCTTCACACTCCACGGACCACAATACGCTAATACCCACATGAGCAATCAACCATCTAATTCCACAAGGCTTTTGCTTTCTCATTAAGGACTTGCAAGATCCAATCTTTTATTCTTTTTTCTTACACAATGTTAGGAGTATGTTGGAATAATAAGCAAAAGTACTAAATTTCCTATATGGGTCCTTAAATTCAGAACCAAAAATTATAAAGAAAGCATAAAATATTGAATGCAAGAAAGAATTTGGGTACCGAAAGTTCAGTAGATATTAAAACATACAACACACGGATACAGATACTCCTCGTGCAGTAAACTCCTCCAGAATCGTATAATTGACTGAACATCACGTGGCTCTGTATGTGTGTGTGCGCCAGTTGCCTTCTTGCTCCTTTTTTCCCCCATCCAAGTCTTGGAACCGACAATCATCAAACATAAACATCATAATACAGAGTCTTTTACAGTTGCCTTCCATATACAACGTATAAATAAAGTAAACAAAAGCAAATTGTTTTAGTATATCAATTAATACATAGTTAAAAACACTCCCCAAAAACAGGGAGAAATAATATACATTACACAGATGTAGTTTTATATTCCATGGGTGGGGACGTGGAGGGAGGCTAAAAGGGGTAAAACCGTCATAACGGTCCAAGGGAAGGAAAAGGGAGGAAGGTGGCAGGTGCGTGAGAGGGAGTGGGCAAAATGGGAAAGAGTGTCGTGAAAGTATTTTACCGAACCTCACAACTGTCATGGCTATGGTTGAAATTGCTGGTGGCGGTGGTCTGTTAAGGTATAGAGAGTGGACAAGTAGTAGTAAAGACTACGGAAAATGATAGTAGCAAGTGGTTGTTGCAGTTTAACTCTCAACTCTCGCCATCTCCACTCCTTCATATAATTCCCCAACTGCCCTTTCTCTTTCTCTAACCAGTAACTACTCATGCACACAGTCTTTCCCAAAGGGCAACATTCTTCTACATTGCCTGAGGAAAAGGAAATAAACCCAAGTCACAGTTTTTTCTCTTGCGCTCAACTTCTACTGTTATTACTGTTCTTCTTGTGGTTGCAATATCACTTTCGTTTCCTAAATACTTCTTCAGGTTTTCAGAAGACCAGGACAGTTCTCTCTTCTTCTTTTTTTTCCGGAGAAACAAACCCATCTTTTGACACCATCTCCTTATAATTCTCTTAACTTCGCCTTGTAAATTTCTGTGTAAAGACTTGATTTTTTTTTCCTCACCTTTCTTCATGGAACCACCTCTATCTCCTGCTTCTACTGCTACTGTACCTCTTTCTCCGAATGGTAATAATGGTTCTACGGAGGATTGTTGTGTTAAAGTTGCAGTTCATGTCAGACCCCTCATCGCCGACGAGCGTGCTCAGGGCTGTAACGATTGTGTCACTGTTGTACCGGGGAAGCCTCAGGTACGCTTCCACTCAAGAATGTGAGAATTACAGTGTCTGTGTAACTTGTGGAAATTGGCTTGTTCATTCTGGTGCTTTCCATTGGATGGTTACTGGTTTTCTAAAGTGACCAGTCTTTTTTGGCTTTCTTTGCCATCAAAATGGAATTTTTAGTCGGTCTGTAAGATCTAGATCTTTGGAAATAGTGACTACGGATTTACTGTCTACTTTCTCTAAATGGGAAATCTAGGGCCTAAATGTTTGACTTGGAAGAGTTTGCTGCTACTGTCCCTCTCTAAATCAGATGTCAGTCATCGCCTGACATTTCCATAATTGGTCGGCCTGAGAAAACTGAAAATTTTAATCTTTGTATCTTTAGAAAATTTGATGAGTTAAAAGAAAAACTTGGATGATAAATGATAATAGGATGGGGTAACGTAGTTTCGTTTCGTTCTCAATGGACCGTTCTACACCACCTCTGTTAGTATAGACCAGACTCTGACTCATATTTGTTGAATGGACAAGCTAAGCTCACTAACAGGGTTTATTTTGTTATTAAAGGATCATGATAGGCTTCATATATAGGTATCAAAATTAATTGAATTTAGAACCTGGGAATGTTCCTTACCAGGAAAACCTCTTGGAATATCTGATTGGTCCTTCTTTGAATTTTCCGACTGTTCCTTTTCCGGGAGCAGAGCAAAAGTCTCTGTGAATTTGATTAACTAATCAGTTTAAGGCATTGAATTAAGATTTAACTTACTCTCTTCTCTTCTTTTTCTTCTTGTGTGTGTTTATGCAAGCTTTTGTGGCTTTTGATTTTCAAGCTGGGGAGTTAGTAGGTCGCTCTGTTTAAATATTATAATCAAATAATATGATGGTTTGAGTCTCGCTTCATTGGCTGTATTTCTTCCATCTCTTTTCAGTAATTTGCCATCGGTAGATGATAATATGTTGTTTTTCGAAAAAAAAAAAGCTCTTGGCTTATTTCCGTCTGGTCAAATTCTAATGTTAGAATCATCAAGCAACTAACTTTCTTCAATTAAACGAATTAATTATCTTCTCTGGAAAGGAAAGTAATTGCTTTGTTTGGAAGGACTGGTAAAACATTTTATGAAGTGCATTTTTCAGAAGGTGAATTGTCCTGTACTCTTGGATTCCAAATGTATCTTCTATTGTTTATTTCGGTTGGGTTGTCTACATCAGTACTTAGTCTCTCTTTTATGTAGTCTTAACCAAAGAGCTTCCACATGTAGAAGATGCCAAAAACAAGCTAATTAGTTTTTGTGAATAACAATCTAATATGATAGAACTTTATATTTTTTATTTTCATGATCTATGTATAATCTTTATTTTCATTCCTTTCATCATTGTTCATGTTATCAAAGCATTATTATTTTCATGTTTATTGAACAGGTTAAGATTCCTTTTAAGACGCTCTGTGTTTTCTGGGAAGCATAGATACTTCACCCCTGATATCCAGTTAAAACACATTCTGTGTTTTCGTGGTGCAGGTACATATAGGCACACATTCATTTACTTTTGATCATGTCTATGGAAGTAGTGGTTCTTCACCATCTGCCATGTTCGAGGAATGTGTGGCCCCCCTAGTTGATGGCCTATTCCATGGATATAATGCCACTGTTCTCGCATATGGTCAGGTAAAAATTTATCTGCTATTGAAGCGCACTAATGCTCTGGTATGTCCATTTTCCCTTATGTTTGCTTTTCACTGTTTTTCAGACAGGTTCTGGTAAGACATATACAATGGGTACTGGTTTTAAGGATGGCTGCCAAACAGGGGTAATACCTCAAGTCATGAATGTGTTATTCAGCAAGATCGAAGCATTAAAGTATCAGACAGAATTCCAACTACATGTTTCTTTCATTGAGGTTTGTTAAATCATCTATTTTCCTCCAGAACCCTAATGCATTCATATCATGAACACCTAATTATGTGTGTGTATTTGTCTTTGAGCGCCTGTGTTGGTTTGTCTGTGTGTACATAAATCTATTAGATAATGACATATTGGCATTTCTTGTCAATCAGTTAAAATATTTGTTGTACGTAGTATATGTGGTTTTCTAGATAACTGTTACACCAAGGAATTGTTTCATGTCTCAACTTTCTTTAGAATGCGTAATTCTAGCTTCTGTTTCTTTTTTACTCTTCATCTGAATGCACATATTTGTCAGCACCTAATCCAGTTCTGAAACTATTGCTGAATTCTTTGCATGTTCTCTTATAGTTGAGCAACATCTTCAAAATTGGATGATTATATTTCCTGGGAAGTTATAATTGTGCTGTTGCACCAGCTTTGAAATGCTTTATTATCTGCAGTCATAACAAATGTATGTATCTCAAATTTGGTATCTATGCTACAAGCTTCTAAACTGGAAACTTTTTTACTTGAAAGATTCTTAAAGAAGAAGTTCGAGATTTGCTGGATTCCACTTCTGTGAACAAATCAGAAGCTGCAAATGGCCACACAGGGAAAACAGCTATCATAGGCAAACCACCAATACAAATTCGTGAATCATCAACTGGTGTGATAACATTGGCAGGATCTACTGAAGTCAGTGTCAGGACATTTAAGGAAATGGCTGCTTGCCTGGAGCAAGGATCTTTGAGCAGGGCAACAGGGAGTACAAACATGAACAATCAGTCCAGGTCGGTCATGCTCTTGTTATTTGTACACCAGTGCATTTTCATTTATATACTGCATCTAAAGATACCCTTACTGTTAGATACGGGGTATGACATGTTATTTTCATATATTTGTTTCTGTAGTCGTTCACATGCAATATTTACCATCACCTTAGAGCAGATGCGTAAGCTCAGTCCAGTTATACCAGAAGATAACAGTCTCAATGGAAGTATGAATGAAGAATATCTATGTGCAAAATTACATCTGGTAGACCTTGCTGGATCAGAGCGAGCAAAAAGAACCGGTTCTGATGGTTTGAGATTTAAAGAAGGTTGGTTGCCCCAAATCACTGCAAATCAACTCACTCCACTCAAAATCGTAGTTATTTACTGTTTGTCCATTTAACAGGAGTCCACATAAACAAGGGCCTTCTTGCACTTGGTAATGTTATCAGTGCACTTGGTGATGAAAAAAAGCGCAAAGAAGGTGTTCATGTTCCTTATCGAGATAGTAAACTTACTCGTCTTTTGCAGGTATAGTTGGCACATCCGAGGAATGTAGAATTGCATGTCTTTAGGGCCAAAAAAGATGCTAAACATGGAGACATTCTGAGTTTTGATGGGAAATTGTCTCTCTGAAAAACAAATTAAAAACCTGCCATTCTGATGTGAATCTCATGTGGTCTGCCCTCTTATTGAGTAGAATTTGTCTAATCAAGTTACTTTGATCTCAGTTGTTAAGTCAATATTATCAAGTTTTCAACTAAACATTCCTTGCATCAACGAAAATAGCTGGCAAATTAGGGATTTGCCTGGTATAAGATGTCACAAGTTACAACCTATCCAGATGAACCTACAGCAGATGATGGATGCACTCTTCCAGTTTATCATCTGCATAACATTTGTCTTTATGCTTATTCTTGAACCTTGCACATTTATTTTGGCAGGATTCACTTGGTGGAAATAGCAGAACTGTTATGATAGGTACTTTCCTTTTTTGTTTTTGTAAGAGCTACCCTTAGATTATTCTGTTTCCTTTTGAGCCTTTTCCCTTCTTTATCTTGGCTAATTTCTTAATTTCTCTACTTTCATCTACATTGCCCCTTTTTTAGCCTGCATTAGTCCTGCTGATATCAATGCTGAGGAAACCCTCAACACGCTAAAGTATGCAAATCGTGCTCGTAATATCCAAAATAAACCTGTTGTAAGTTTCATCAGGATAATGATATTTTCCATTTTTCTTCAGCATGTTGTGAGGATATGATGCTGTCATCAGGGTTTCGTTTTGAAGTGTTTCTGTTTATACCCTTGACAGGTCAACAGAGACCCAATGTCCAGTGAAATGCTAAAAATGCGGCAACAGCTAGAGCATTTGCAAGCAGAACTTTGTGCCCGAGGAGGATGCTCACTGGATGAAGTTCAGGTATGTACTTATGTACCTCATTTTATTCAACTCCACAGGCCAATCTCAAGATTCTGTTTAAGATTCTTCTCTTAACATCTCAACTTTGGACAAACAATACATATAATAAGCTATTCTTGTAGGTTCTCAAGGAAAGGATTGCTTGGCTTGAAGCTGCTAATGAGGATCTGTGCCGTGAACTTCACGAGTGCCGCAGTAGATGCACTACTGTTGAGCAACGTGAAACAGATGCTCAAGTATGTAACAACTATTACCGTGGAGATGCTTTTAGTTCAGTATTTATTCACTTCTGTTGATATATATGAGATTCTGCCATCATGTCATATGTAAATTGTTTCCAGTACCTTTGAGTCCAGTTGTAGGCCTGAATTTAGTTATTGGATGATGTAAGTTAATCTAATACTGAATCATTCAGGGTGGTAGTCCCTGTTCTGTGAAAAGTGATGGGCTTAAAAGGAGTCTGCACAGCATGGAGTCATCAGATTTTCAAATGAGTGAAACCATAGCAGGTAAAACTCCAGATTGAAAAAAGATTTCATTCTTCATTTCAGTTCTTGCTTTTAATTTACTAGCTTTTTACAATTCATTATCTTATCCGCCATGGTGCTGAAACCTTTTAAAGGAAAACTAGCTATGCTTAACAGTTCTATTTGAAAGAAGTTGGCCAGTCATAAACACCGTAGTAATACCAATTTTTTACAGCAGATCCCAGAGAAATTGACGAAGAAATAGCAAAAGAGTGGGAACATACAGTTCTGCAGAATACCATGGATAAAGAATTGCATGAGTTGAACAGACGGTTGGAGGAAAAAGAGGTTAGAATTAAAATTTTCACTTTCTTGTGATCAAAGAATCATAAATTTCATGAACAAACATTAGCCAAGATTTTCTCAATCATAACAAGTAATGATTATTATCTGGCCAAGTCCAAAATCCAACAAACAATATTCAACTAAAAACTTAATTTAAGATTTCCAAAATTTTGTGGAACCTTGTCAATATATGGACACTAGAAGCAGTTAAGTTGCATAGCTGTCAACTTAACTGCTTATTATTGAAATAAGTGAATGAATGTTGTATGAGAAATTTTGAAGCTCTTAATGTAGGGCGAATTCTTGTTAATGTAATCATTATCACCCATGAGAATACGTCATCATTAATCTGCTTCTGTATTGCTTCTAAGGGATTCATGATTAACAATGTGATTCTGTTTTTCATGTCTGTCTGAGCAGTCAGAGATGAAACTTTTTGGAGGGATTGATACTGAAGCACTCAAGCAACATTTTGGCAGGAAAATTATAGAATTAGAGGATGAAAAAAGAGCTGTACAGGTTAGATAACATTACTAACTTATCCTACCTTCACTGAGAATGGGAAGCTTATTCATTCGCATACTTTGTTTGCAGCAAGAAAGGGATCGTTTATTAGCTGAAATCGAGAACCTTTCCTCTAGTTCTGATGGGCAGGCACAAAAGTTGCAAGATACTCATTCCCAGAAATTAAAATCGCTGGAGGCACAGGTGAATAAACACCTACATTTGCATCTATTTGTTTGGGGTTCCACTCTCATTGTTACCATTCATTCTTCATGTGTTTCAGATTCTGGAGCTTAAGAAGAAACAGGAGAACCAGGTACAGCTGTTGAAGCAAAAACAAAAAAGTGATGAAGCAGCCAAACGGTTACAAGATGAAATTCAGTCTATAAAATCCCAAAAGGTGAATGTCTGACACTATTGCTCAGTTTCATTGTGTTCTTCATCGTGTGATCATTGCTTATTTTAGTTCCTCCTTTTCCTTTTTCTTTTTCCTTTTCTCCCTCCCGTGTTGGGAGCATGTAGGTCCAGTTGCTACATAGAATGAAACAAGAAGCAGAGCAATTTCGACAGTGGAAAGCTTCCCGGGAAAAGGAACTGTTGCAGGTGCATTTCCTTTTCTATTTCAGTGTATTTCATCTTGATCTCATCTATTTAACGTGTAGAATTTTTTTTTTACAAATGCTGCAATACACTTTCAGGATTTTGCATATCATAACTTGGTCAATTACATCTTTGCGCTTCTTGTTATAAATATCAATTGCATTGACTTCTCTCATCCTTTAAACATTTGTGTTGCAGTTACGAAAAGAAGGGAGAAGAAATGAATACGAAAGGCATAAATTGCAAGCTTTAAACCAGCGTCAGAAGTTGGTGAGCTTAGTTTTCTGGCTTGCATTCTTAATGAATTTTCCAGTGTACAAATCAGAGAGTACCCAGTCTTCTTGTGGGCAAGCATGAAAGACTACACAATATGCTTATATTCTGATGTTTTGAAATGTACTCTTATTTAGGAAACAAAAAGAACTATGGTAATAAACTTTTAAGTCTGATCATCAAATATTCTTGTGGCATTCACTATTCTTTTATGAAGTTAGCGTTCACATTTCTTTATTTCAGGTTCTTCAGAGAAAAACAGAGGAGGCTGCAATGGCCACCAAGAGGCTAAAAGAGCTGCTTGAAGCACGTAAATCTTCTGTGCGTGATAACTCAGGTAGATTTCGTGTATATATATTTACCATAATGTTCCCATCTACAGATGGTCTGTTATGGTAAATGGATATCTCATCATATGGAGGGCACATTAAATTCAACAATTACAATCATTCAAGTCTATTCAGTCTATGGTTAATTCTTCAGTTCCATATCAGGAGGTTTTGTACTAACTGAAAACACAGGGCTGATCACTTATTTATTTCCTTTTATAAATCAATTTACTGAGCATGTGCTGTCTTCCAGCTATGGGCAATGGAGGAACAAATGGACAGGTAATCGGCTTGGCTAATCTGCTGAATTGATGCTGCTTATTATCATTATGGTCCAACTTATGTTCATTCCAGTTGCATCTGCAGACCAATGAGAAGACGTTACAACGGTGGCTTGATCACGAGCTAGAAGTTATGGTGAATGTACATGAAGTTCGCTTTGAGTATGAGAAGCAAAGCCAAGTGTATGTATTTAGTCTTAGCACTTGAGAGCTCATATAGCCTATTGGTATCGTGTTAGCTGATGCTGTGTTTTACAGGAGGGCTGCATTGGCAGAAGAACTGGCAATATTGAAGCAGGTGGATGAGTTTGCTTCAAAAGGGCTAAGTCCTCCAAGAGGGAAAAATGGATTTGCTCGGTATGTGTTTCATAAAGCCATTTTAACTTTGAGCAGTTCTCTTTATTTCCTCTATGTTCCAACAATCAATAAAAATAAATTTTATAGACTCAACTGGAGAGCAATACCTGAAACCGGTGTCATGATGACAGAAGTTGTCTTTTTGATCATCAGGGCTTCTTCCATGTCACCAAATGCCAGAATGGCCAGAATATCTTCTCTAGAGAACATGCTATTCATATCATCTAATTCACTTGTATCAATGGCTTCCCAACTTTCGGAGGCAGAAGAAAGGGAGCGTGGCTTCACTAATCGTGGACGCTGGAGTCAGCTGCGTTCAATGGGGGATGCAAAGAACTTACTTCGGTATATGTTTAATTCTCTTGGAGATGCAAGGTGCCAATTATGGGAGAAGGAATTGGAGATCAAAGAGATGAAAGAACAATTTAAAGAACTTGTAACTCTGTTGCGGCAGAGTGAACTACGGAGGAAAGAAGTAGAGAAGGATCTTCAATTGAGAGAGCAAGCTGTTCCAATTGCTTTGGCAACATCAGTACGATTTTCTCTCTTCACCTGCTGTTCTTCTCACGCATCATGTAAAAGTTGTTAATGTAACTACGAATTGCAAGCTCTGGATCTGAATTACCTCTCTTTAGTCTGTATAATTACACTGCCTATTACACATAAGAAGAATTGTGATTACACTGCCTGATCATTGCTCATTTTCTGTCATATTTTCACTTAGTTTGTTGATATATGCACGCGCTAATTAACTATCATATTTTTCTGAAACTTTGACTACCAAATTTCGCAGGCTGACCAGGAGCATGCTAACTCCCAAAATACGCCGAAACAAATAGCTGATGACATGAATGGTCCCTTATCTCCAATTCCTGTGCCAGCACAGAAGCAGCTAAAATATACACCAGGCATCGCAAATGGTTCTGTCAGTGCATCAGCAGCATTTATAGATCAATCAAGAAAGGTTTGTTTCCTTACCCTCCTTTGGCCATGGTATTAGATCTGCATTAAATGTTTATAAGCAAGTTTAATTCATGTTGTTGCAGATGGTACCCGTTGGTCAGTTGCCAATGAGAAAATTAGCAGGTTCAGGACAAGGAGGGAAGCTGTGGAGATGGAAGAGAAGCCACCACCAGTGGCATTTGCAATTCAAATGGAAGTGGCAGAAACCATGGAGACTGTCAGAAATGATTAAACAGAGTGATTTAACAATCATTAGAACAAAGCCTCGTCCACATTCCCTGCAACGAATCGTCTGATCGTCTGCAGTCAGCAGACTGTACATCCACATAAGTCATTTTGACCTACAAGTACCACCCCAGCTTGCTACATGGAGCAGTCGATCTGTATAGGCAAGTTATTTTAAAACGCGCTGACTACAACTGTGTTTCCCACTGTTTACTTTGCCAAAGTAACACAATCCATCTGATAAAGAATCTTAGTTGAAACCTGTTTTATCAACAGCTTATAGCCAGAGAAATAAGTTGATCCTACAGGAAAAACAGATAGATAAAAGAATTCTTGAATAAAGTTGTCTAGCGTTTACAACTGGATCATAACTTTATAGGTGAATATAGGAATACTGGAGAACGCGTTTGACGTGAATGAATATGAGATGATTCTCAAAGCTTTAGATTCATAATCTTCAAATTTTGACCACAGTAGCTGCACTGGGAGCATCTCTTAAGGCAGGATGATTACACCAATTGTTTACACAGTGTAACAGAGAACATGCCTGGGATCCCTGAATGGCATTAGCTGGGAGGTAGTGGCTTCGTGTACCTTTCCACGTTTGGTATATATTGGACAATAACAGCAGTTTGGGGATGAAATCTCCCCGCAGAAATTTACAGAAGTCTTGATTTTTCTCTTATGGGTCCTCTGTTCGGATGTAAGTTTCTTGATTAATACAGTGTTTGTAGTGCTTAAGAACAGTATCGGTTTCTTGGAAAACCACATGCTTGTGACTTGTGAGAGAAATTTGTAAACTTACTGATTTTCATTTGTAATCAAGTCTTTGTGAGGCTCCTCTATACATCTGTAAAATCTGTTACAGAAATCAATACAGCAATTTAACATCTGTACAGAAAGTTGTCTACTTTGCTCTTTATCTGCGACACAGCGTGAAAAACCTGCTTGTACCAGGCAAGTGTATTTATATTAATTTCTAGAGATTCTTTAGTCAACCCTTTAACCAGCTCTAATTCCCAGTCATCCAGAACTACGAGGACAGATTTTTACGCATCGCATCCAAGTTTCACCACTGAGTGGACATTTCACAACTCGATTCCATTGCTACGGAATCAATACACCAACATGGATAAGAAAACTTGCATGGTTTTCCATCTCAAAGTTGAATGAAAAGACCTGTGCGCTAAAGCCAACTGGTACAAAATATGAAAGTCAAGAGCTAGAAGTCCTAACGCCAGGAACAGCATGTCTCACACAACTACACTGATTCGATCATAACATGCCAAACATTGGATAATTAGTATTACAGGAGAAGTTTCTGCCATTCCCTTAAGCCATAAAATCAGGGATTTGACAGTCAGATTGGTTTATGCTGTATTTGACATATATCTACTGAGAAATATCCATGAATCAAGAGCAACCATGCAGTGACATACGATGTAGAAACAAGATATGACTAACCTAGACTGAACTGTGCAGAACCACTGCAAAAGGGTAGGGAAATTCTGAGAACAGTGGGTATGTTCCAGGACTTTATATTTTGCTGCACCAGTATGCATAGTGCTCATCTTTACGATGGTTACTGACAAGACCCCCACATTGCAAACAAATAAAGCTGCTGCCATCAGAGAATGCATCTAAAACAATTTGCATTCTGCCTGTTTCTGCCAGTATAGAGTTCTGATTAACCTCAAGCTGAGCTGCTGGCCCACTCACGTTTGATGATGGTTGCTCTGGATACAGATACTGCGCTTCAGTTATAGCACATTCAGCAAACAAAGAAGCAAGCTGATCAATAGCAGTCTTCTCTCGCAATCTGTTTATGTAAAGCTCTCGAGCACGGCTCAAGGATTGGAATACTGCTTCATCCCCACCTCGTGTTCGCATTGCCATCACAACCTGTTCCCATTAAAAAAAAAGGGGGTAAGCAGGAAATCAAGAGAATGCTCGCTCAAAACTGGCCTCTAAAATGTCTATCTCATTCGAATCCAAACACAAAGGCAAGTAAAAAGATGCACCATAAAAAGAACTTTCGGTAGACAAGTTTAGGAAAAAGACTTGATCTAAAAACATTTACAAATCCTATCATCTGTATTTCTTGGAATCTTGGCAGAAAAAAAATCAATCTTTATAGCAGAATGCAAGAGAAAAAGGGCTAAATTATTAATGAATTCCCAATAACTTACTCAGGAATCATAGAATTATGAAAATTCCATCCAAAACAGCAAAGCACGTTAATCAACTAGGCATCTTTAGCTAAATGCACATTTTCTGTAGCGAAGTTGACATTGACGAATAATTGAACCAGAGGCATGAAAAAAGAAAAGAATCAATCAGAAATAAAGGAAGAAAGAAAAAGGATAAAAGATTTGAAGGTAGTGACCGCTTGAAGAGCCTGAGAAGGTTTTCCTTCGTTGATGAGGAGGCGAGCATTTGTAAGCAACTCTCTAACTGCATCATCTGGGGTGGCGACGGCGGCCTCCATCTCCGTGTCCACTGCGTCTGTCATTCGAAAAAGGTGCTCTTGCTTTCTTTTATGTTTCAAATGAACAAAGATTCTTGCTTTCTTTTCTTTTCAATCCAATAAATATCGCAGAGTCAAGTTCGGCAATGGAATCGAAAGGCATAGAGGATTCTAGGAAATTCTCAATAAAAAACAAATCTTTTCTACTGAACTAGTAGTGGCCTTATATGGGCTTGCTGTCAGTTATATTCTACAGATTTCGTATTTGGACTCTAATAGGCCCAACTTCAGATCCCCAACAAACTTTTGGATCTTTTTTGTTTTTATTTTTAATTTTAATTCCTATTTGTCAAACAAAAAATTAAAACTCGTTTGTTAATATCAATTTATTTGTATTTTATTATGTAAAATAATTAAATATTAAATCAAATTTTAAAAAATTAATTTTATGTGTTAATTAAGTATTTTATTTTATTTTATTCTCTTATACAATATTTATCAATATATTTTATTAAATTAATAAATATAACAAATTATTTTTAAATTATTATTTATTAATTAATAATTCAATATATTTTTTGATA
>JAOXYD010000002.1:2789753-2807745 GCA_028565735.1 Pinacopodium congolense
ATTATTATTTATTAATTAATAATTCAATATATGTTTTGATATTAAAAATGATATTACTACACAAATAAAATAAAAAAATTTTAAATTTAAATATCCTTAATAAAATTATTTAATTTTAAAATATTATAAAAATAATTATTATTTTAATTATATACTTTAAATTTTTTAAATTTAATTTAATAATTAAATTATATTAGTCATAGTTTTACATTATTTAATATAAATATCAAATATTTAGTTAATAATAAAATTATATTATGAAAAAAATAAAAATAGGAAATCTAATCCAAATTTTATAGTTTTCAAACGTTACAAAATAGCCAAAATTAAAAAAATTAATTAAACTGTTGTTTTTGGTAAATTTAAATATAAATAAAAAGTATAAATACAACCAAACATATCTTTAATTAAACACTTCTTTTTTTGCTCTATTTTCCATAAAGCATTTAACACACGTTTAGGTTTAAGCATGTTTTTAAGTTGTTAATTTCAACCTAAATTACAACCTTAATATTACCATTAGAATTAGAACCATTATCAAAATTTATTGCAATTACACCTTTAATACATAGTTCAACCGTCACCATAACTCACTATTATTATCTAATATCTACAATAGTCATAATATATAGTTATAATATTACTGACATTGTCTTATAAATCGCAGAAGATTTATTTTGTAACAAACTCATTTATTATGTTTTTTATGTGAGCAATTGCACTTTTTGACATCTTCCACCTTAGTCGCCTGACCCTTCTCTCTCTGGCGATGGTTAGTCCTTCCGACTAGCCATCATCGTCATGGTTTATCATCCTAGTTGTCCCCTTCTGTTGTTCCTTTCTTGTTGTTTTCCTATAACTATGGCTAACCCTTCTCTAAAGGACTTTCCTCCCTTTCCACATTCTTCGTCCACCCCCCCCCCCCAAACCACTTTTTTGGCTAACAATCAACTGTCTTCTTCCTTACACCCCTCGCCTTCAAGCCCTCCTTTGGCTTCCCTTCCTCCAGCTCCCTCCTTGGTTCCTTCTCCATTATGACCTGAAATGAGACAAAAGAAAACATAGAAACAAGTGATTGGTGATGGAAATTTGGACTCAAAGCTGATGTATTATCCTCCTCACGGTGATAACAGTACAACCATAATCTCTCCTTCGATTAAGATTGTAATAACATAGACTTGACCCAAGACTAAAGACTTTGACCCAAGAGTAAAAGATATAGACTCAAGACCTTAACCATTGACCCAATACCTTGAAAATTAAGTTAGTGAGTATTTAAAAAGGGCAAATGATTTAGAACTCATCAGTTTCATTGCTATCGATAACTCTCCTTTTTATTTCAACTCCGACGATTACAACTTCATCGTCTGACCACCCTTTTCAACGATCTAGGAGTCTATGAAACGCTCGTTAGATACTCGATCAAACCCCTAACTCTATTGGGTCAAAATTAACTTAGATTCGGAGGAATCACGAATTAAAGTTTCGGATCTGTCTGGTAAGTAATCTATTTTCCATTTCTAGTCACTTTAAAACCAGATTAATACCTCACCAACTTCATCGTTGTTTCTAGGCTAGCCTCAAAGCATAGGAAGAGAAGGAAATCTGATAGCGTTATCATTTGGGTTGTTGTTGAGGTTTAAAGTTTCGATCTGCATTAAGTAGGAGGATTTTTTACGAGTGGTAAGTGTCGTTAGGTTTGTGAGGATGCAATCTTCCCTTTTAGTTAGGAGGTGAATATCATTACTATCCCGACAGCGACGGGTGCGAGTCTTTGAGTAATTTAGCTACTTTGCTGATGCTTCCTTTATTTTCTTTCTATAGATCAAGCAGAAGCAGGACCTTCTACTTCGAGACACTAGATTCAGTGCAGAGGAGCACAATCTACCTGTATGTTAATATTCATGGTTATGCATATGCATTTGAGTCTCATAAGCATCATCAAACTCATTATCATTACTTATTAATCATTATCATCACCATTTGCACATAGTCTATTTATTTATTGAATTGATATCTATACACATATGTTGTTATCCTCTATTATGCTTGACGTGATGTGTGCTGATGTGAAGGATGGTTATAAGACGAGTTACCTAGTGGATGTCACCGGGCCGTGCATAGAAAGTCAGTCAATTAGTCAGATATGGGACTGTCGGTTATTTAGTTTTTGAGTGGTTAATTAGTTAGTGATTGAAATATGATACGGTTAGGGTGGTTCAGTTGAATTACTCTCAAACGCCAACCGGTATTTGATAGCTTGAGGTGCATAACATGATCATGGTATTAATTCACGCAGTGAGGTCTGACTCCCCTCAACCATTTCTTTTTCAGAATCCTTCAGTTCAGATCTCTTTAGTGATAGGATATTTCACCGGTTTTCTTCTTTTTCGGCAAGTTGATGTATGTTTTGGGCTTTTATGTAATTTGACTTTAGAGTCGCAATAGTACTGTACTTATCGGGCTCTTTTGTAAAATAGTGTAATGTTTGGTACTGTTCTAAGTATGGGCTTGTAATACGACTATGGACCGTTATAAACTGGTATGAATATATTATATTTGTTTTAAACATCTGTTTTTCTGTCTTTTGGCTACTTTCTAACTTTATGGTATGTTAGGCTTGCTATTAGGACAATAGGCCTCGGGTCTACTGTTCCTTTAGCGCCGGTTACGGTCCAAGGTTGGGGTCATGACAGAGATCTTAACAGAAGGAGCTGCTAGATGAGAAAATACACTTATTGGCTTTTTCATGAACAAATGTCTAACTTCTATGGTGATGAACAATTGACCCCAAAAAAATTGGAAACAATATGGATTACAAGAGGTGCTAGTTCATGACAACAACCTGTTTGTATTTAGACTTACCACAAAAGATCAGGCTCTGAAAGTAATAGAAGCTGGGGCATGGAATATCCAAAACCAACCTATATTCATTCAACTATGGAGGCCAGGTATGAATATCCACAATGTCAAACAGTTTGAAGTTCTTATATGGTTAAATCTTCATGATATCCCACTAGAGTATTCCTTGTGAGATATATCGGTAACCCCTTATGCCTTGATAAGTGTACTACTCTTACTAAAAGGATTAATTATGCTCTTATTTATGCCCTAATCAATGAGGATCAAGAGCTGCCAAACTCAATACCAATAATAAGATTAGGAGAAAAGGATTTCCTATTTGAGGATGTGGTGCATGTCACATATGCTTGAAGGCTAGATTTGAAGCATAAGAAAGTCTAGAGACCAACAGGGAAAAGGTTTCTAAGAGGTGATTATGTTGAACTTACCCATGAAGATAATATAGAGACGGAAACCCAAAAAGATAATGGTTTAAATGATGTTAATGCAAACAATAGATCTAGACCAGATACTCAACATGAGAATGACAATAAGTTGGAGATCCTTAAACACTATGAGGAAAAGGAGGGAATCGAAACAAATGGTCAGATACATATTGAAACAATAAAAGATTATAAAATAGTCCAAGTATACAGCCATGCATGTACGCCAAGAAGAACAAATGCAATTCAAGTAGAAGCAATTTCCATGCACTTACAACTGGAAACTCAACATCTGGATCAATACCTAGAGGTAGTAGTAAAAGACATGACACTTCAAGAGCCAAAATATAATCTGGATGAGAAAGGGAATATAAAAGGGGAGATTACTACCTCTCAAGCAATATCGGAAACTAGTGAGACATCATCGTTTTCTGAGGAATCATTTATAAAGGTTAGAACAATGAAAAGAAGACTTAATAGGAGGAAAAAAAAAGTTAGATCACAATAAGTAATGATAAATATTGTTGCTTGAAATGCTTGAGGAGTTAATAGCCCTTCAAAACAGTTAGCACCTAGGGATTAAATTTTTTAGAATAAACCTACACTTTTAGCCATTATTGAGACTAAGATCAAGGAAGTGAATAACAGGAAGCCTATCTTTGTTCCTTCTGGATGGGAATTGATAACTAATCTTTCCTACCACTACAATGGCATAATCATAGTGTTGTATGACCACACAAGAGTTTTAGCAAAGAACACTAAAATTGAAGATCAATTTATTCATATGCAGCTCAAGCTAATTCAAATGAATGCAAAAATTCAGGTGACTTTCATATATGCTTTCAATTTCTCTTTTCTAAAAACTCCCTTATGGAATAAAATAAACCTATGGACCAATAACATTAAGGAACCATGGATGGTGTTAAGTGACTTTAATTTCATGTTACATCCTTATGAGGGTCAAGGGAACATTTGTATATGGAACCACATAGATGAGCTCAGAAATTGCACCTTTAATGCACAACTTACAGATTTGACATTTGAGGGTCACTATTATACTTGGTCAAACAAACAAGCTAGTCACTTGAGTATAACAAAGAAAATAGATAGAGCTATGGTTAATTCAAAATGGCTGGAGGCATTCCCTGAATCTAAGGCATGTTTTAATAACCCTTTATTCTCTGACCTCTCCCCAATTGTGATGCAGATTAGGCGGGATGGAGCTAAAAGGCATTCGTTGTTCATATTTAATAATTGTTTGGTTGTTTACAAGGATTTAGTGATGCTGTAAAGAAAGGCATGAAGCTATTCTTCAATGAGACAAAACAATTTGTATGTATGAGGAAGTTGACCAAAGTGAAAAAGTAACTTAAGAAGCTGAAGAACTCTATTATACTGTATACCAAGAAAGTATTGAATAATGCTTTAAAAAAGCTAGAAGGCATTCAAAATTTGGTAAGAATACAGCCTGGTGATGCTAGTTTACAAAGAAAAGAAATGTATGCTCTTAATGAATATGTTCTAGCTCTTAATTGCCACAATTCTATTATGCAGCAACGATCAAGGATTCTCTAGCTAAAGGAAGGTGACAAATGCACAAAAATTTTCCTTAAAGCAACCTTAGCTGGGAGGAATCCTAATAGAATAAATGAGCTAATTATAGGGACTGGTACTTGAATTCACACTCAACAAGAGTTTTTACAAAAGGCTCACCAATACTTTACCAATATCTATGAGTCAATGGTTGAAGTGAATGCTTCCCCTCAGGTCTTAGAGTCTATTATTGATCAAAAGGTATTGATTCAAGATTTAGATTTCCTCTCCAGGTCATCCAAGGAAAATGAAGTGGAGAAAGTAGATTTTTTCTCAACCCTTATAAGGTTCATGGGCCAAATGGTCTAAATGCTCTGTTTTTTTTTTTTTAAGATTAGACGAGTATTAAACATGAGGTTACACAGGCAATTTTGGAATTTTTCAGAAACGATAAATTGCCCAAGAAGATAAACAAGACATTTGTTACTTTGGTTCCAAATTCCCAAATGCCGACAACCTTCAAAGACTTCAAGCCTATAGCCCATTGTAATGTTTTATACAAAATCATTTCTAGAATCATAGTAAACAGGCTAAAGAAGGTGATTCACACTTACATTGATAATTCACAAACTGCTTTTATCAAAGATAGACAATTAAGAGATAACATCATGTTGGTACATGAACTAGTAAAGAATTACTCCAAAAAAAGGTCTAACGAAGACTGTATCGTCAATGTAGATATCCAAAAGGCTTATGGTACTATTAATTTGAAGTTTATAGTTAATACTTTGATTACATTTGGCTTTCCTGATCCTTATATATAGCTTATTGATTTGAAGTTTATAGTTAATACTTTGACTACTATTGGCTTTCCCTATATACAACTTATTGAAGAATGTATCACTTCCTCCTTATACAATATCCTGGTGAATGGTGAAATCTCAAGAAGAATTACTGGACTAAGAGGCCTTCGCCAAGGTAATCCCCTTTCGCCACACCTATTCACAATAAGCACAGAAGTGCTCAATAGACTTATTAAAAGGATAACTGAACTAAATCGAGGCTTTAAGTTTCACTCAAGGTGCAAGAAGGTCAATCTCACAAATTTACTATATGCAAATGATATTCTCCTATTTGCTAAAGCCGATGAAAATTTAGTAAACTCCTTGATGATGGCTCTAAATTTATTGAATACACTATCAGGGCTATCGATAAATCAAAATAAGAGTATGTTGTATTGTTCAGCCAAATACTAGAAGGGATGCTGAGAGGCTAGGCTCACTAACTGGTCTAAGCTTAGGGGATCTACCCCTCACTTACCTTGGCATTCAAATATCATCTAAGAAGCCTTTATATAGGGATTTTTTGCTGCTTCTTGATAGGATTGAAAGTAGACTAAGTTGTTGGTACAATAAGAAATTAAAATTAGCTGGAAGAGCTCATCTTATCATTTTATTCCTTAACTGCCTACGCATCCACTAGGCTACTCACGTTGTCTTTCCTAAGAGCAATATCAAATTTATAGATAGATTTCTAAGGAATTTTTTGTGGACAGGTAGTGCTAAAACTAGAGGTATGGCAAAAGTGGGTTGGGCGGATATATGTATCCCTAAAAAGGAAGGCGGTCTTGGTATAATACCTCTCAAAATTACAAATAAAGTATATTAGCTAAGAAGATTTAGAGATTACTCAAAGGC
Source organism: Pinacopodium congolense (assembly GCA_028565735.1). NCBI lineage: Eukaryota > Viridiplantae > Streptophyta > Magnoliopsida > Malpighiales > Erythroxylaceae > Pinacopodium > Pinacopodium congolense. Next base: position 2,796,268 of record JAOXYD010000002.1, read on the forward strand.
AAGCAGTCAATATAGGTTAAATGAGTTAATATATACTATTTATAGAAGAAAATTTTTTGGACCTTCCAACCAAAGGCTAGTAGTTTTTGGACCTTTAGGAGTCTGATACATTGTAAAGGAATTATAAGGTAATTTACTCAATACAAAATAGGGAATGAAGGGTCTACCTAATTTTGGGATGCTAAATGGTCAAGGGATAAACCTCTATCTGAGGTTGATGAGCTTATTCCTATAAGGGGAATAACCCCACTTACTTCCTCAGTAAGAGAAGTGATTATTGAATTCAACAATGTATTAGAAGGGTTGTCTAATCATCTTATAGTGAACATGATTCTAAATACAATGTTAAATGAGGAAAGTGAGGATGATCTTGTATTGATGGCTTCACCTAATATGGTGTTCAGTAATAGATCTTATAGGGATATAATGTGACCAAGACAACCTAAGGTGAAAGGGAGTAATCTATTTTGGTTTAAGTATTTTCATCCTAGAGCTTCTTTTATATTATACCTGGCTATTATAGGCAGACTAAACATGAAAGATGGGATTAGCAAATTCCTCAACATCTATGAGACCTGTGTTTTCTATAAAACGGAAAGGGAAACAATTAGTCACTTATTTTTCAATTATCTATTCACTAAGTACATTTTTGTTGTTTATCCTGCGTCTGTGCAATATTTAAGAGGTTTTAATCGATTGGTCTCATGTGATAGAATGGAGAATGGTCCAGCAACTTCAAAACTATTAGGGTTGGAGATAAAATCCTTTATAAGTTATCATTAAATTATGGAGTCCACTACATATAGCTGGAGAGGAGCAGAAGAACTTTTAAGGACCAAGATTCGAGAAGGGAAAATACTAGCCTCATCAATCATCAATAGCATTAGGGAGCACATAGTCAATCACACATTACACACTAGATACAGTACCCTAATTAAGCAAAATTGGCGTCTCCTAAAGAAAGACACCTAAATCTAATCAATGAAGGGGCGTAAGTAATCAATCACAGTAAGAGAAGTCAATGTCTTTAAGAGCTTACTAGGTGGAAGTTATTGGATCTTCATTTAGTGGCAAGCCTTTAACTAAGGTTGGTGAATAGTTTCTCCCTCCTTCTGGCTAGAGTGCAGGAAGCTTCTCCATGTGATGAAGGGTAACAGTTCATTAAAAGAAAAGGGAAAGGATTTGACCTAAATGTTTTGGTCGAGCAACTTTAGTTAAGGATGGTGTAGATTAGTACCTGGGAGGAAACGAAGGCCATTTTTTTAGCACCTCAAAACATGAAGAATTCTTTAGACTTGTGATATGGCTCAGGGGATCTGGTCAATCTCCCTGGTTTTGCGTTATAGCTCAATAGATGGGTTTCATTTCCTTAGGGATTTGAAACAAGCGACTTAATGAAAAAAAAAGGGGGTTTCAGTGATTTCAACGCTTATAATGTTAAGAATAGGCAGGAAACATTAGTTTCATTAAATCAACGTATTAAAAGGGGGTTTTTCTTTGTGATGTAATCTTTGTATCCATGGCTCGGTGGCAATCCATTGATTATTAATTCAATTGATTTTTTTCAAAAAAAATATATTACTACCTTTAATTTTCATAAAAAACCTTCACTTATATAACTTTCAATGACAACAATTGTAAATTAGATCTTTAAATTTGTAATAAAGTTTAAGTCAAACCTTAACATTTTAAAACGTTTAAATTTTTTTCCTATTTAAGAATTATTTTAAAATAATCATCAATTAACGAAAACCCGATTTTCATTAGTTAAATAACAAATTTTTCGTGAAGTATAAAATTTAGTAAAGATTTGCCACTTAATTAATGGAAATAGGTTATATTTAAATAATAAAACTTTTTTTAAAATATATTTAAAATGTTAAAATTCTTCATATCTGAACTAAATTTTATTACAAGGTTTAATTTATACTTTTTGCCAATTCTCAATCTATAATTTAAAACATTGACTATACTAAACACTACTTTTCATTTATTTAATATTAACAAATAGTTTTCCCCTTTTTTATTGAAATATATGCGCATATATTCATCTGTCAAACTCTCCTGCCAATTAGATTGCTGAGAAAGGCCTTGATTAGAGTTTACTCAAAATTTTGCCATTTATGAAATTGTGGTATAAAATAAAATAAAACTGAATATTACAACAAAGATGTGCCACAAGCCCGAGAGAGGCTATCCCATATCTTAATAATATACTGTTGTTTTACTTCTACCCTATGAAAATTTGGTACCGTAGGTGATGGCTATGACAAGCTACCATGAGGGTCCTCCTCCATTAATACAGTCTCTTTAATCTCCTGGAACATCTTTAGTACTTCCCACATTGTGGGCCTCTGCTCACTTGAGGCCGAGCTACAAGCCATAGCCACCTCAAGCAGCATTTCCAGTCTGCTGTCTTCTGCACCCCCATCTAATTCCCTACAGGACTTAATACATTTCATAATATCATTTGGCACTAAAACTGCCGGGAGCTCCGACGAAAGCTTGCCAGTTAAAAGCTCTAACAGCAGAATCCCATATGCATAAACGTCAGATTTTGAGGTTGCTTGGTGATTGTATTTATTCCGAGCTTCTGGGGCTTTGTATGCTGCGTTATCTGGGTCATCGTCAGGCGTTGAGTTGGCAAGAACTGCAAGGCAATAGTCGGCAACGCAAGCCTCAAAATCTGGGCCGAGAAGGACGTTCGTTGACTTGAGATTGCCGTGGACAAGCCTCCATGCTTGGTGGATATAGGAAAGACCTTGCGCCACGTCCTCTGCTATTTTCAGACACGAGGTCCAGTGTAGTGGCCTTGCTCTTGTCGATTTTGAGCCTGCACAAGCAACATTTTCATAATCGAAATTACTAATAAGCAAAGGAAACTCAAAACTAATTCCCTAGAACAGAAGAAAGCTTACCGTGAATCAAGGAGAAGAGACTGCCGTTTGGTTGGTAGTCATAGATGAGAAGCCTCTCTTCTCCGGTTTGGAAGTAAGCCCTGAGTGGAATCAAATTGGGATGTCTAAGTCCGCCGACTGATTCCATATGACCCTCAAACACATCACTTGCCGTGTCCACCAACTTACTCGAGTCGAGCCTCTTGACGCTAACTATCAGACGATTGTCCAACACAGCCTTGTAGGTGGTTCCCATGGTACCTCTACCCAGCAACTCTGCCGAAGCCCTCATTAGCTGATCTAATGTGTAAAGCTGGGTCTCCCCTGCGCAAAACGAGAGATTCCCACTTTTCCCCTCATGCATTCCTTGCACTCTTTTCACTTTCTCCTCCAATTCATTCTCTTGCTGATCTATTTGCATCACAGCCACTGCTTCAGGAGTTGTAACGGCATTTGATACACTTATGCCCTTTGAATCTTTCTGCTGCTTCCTTATCTTCTTTACAGCTATTATAAAGCAGAGGAGTGAACCAGCGAGAACGAACAATGCTGATGAGAACCCAATAATGGCTGCTGTTGTCTTATGCTTAGCTTTTGGACTCCGTTGATCAAAGTCAAGACCATGAAAGTTTTCGCTTTGATCAAGAGCAACCACCGGAGATGGCGCCACCTCTGTCGTCGACGCGGCCGGACGGAAGAATGGTGGACCGGGTCGGCACTCTTTGTTTATAATCACTCCACAAAGGCCAGGGTTTGACAAAAACGAGGACAATCCAAAACGAAGTAACGTGGATGTTACTGGAATTGCGCCGGTGAGGTTGTTAAAAGAAACATTGAGGGTTTGGAGAGAAGATTGGTTTAATGGTGGAATAGTTCCATTGAAATTGTTCCACTCGAGACCCAGATAGTATAAACGTCCCAAAGATACTAACCTGGCGGGTAAAGCTCCGGTTAGATTGTTGTACGACAAATCCAAAGTACGGATCCTGCGAAGTGAAAAAATTGACAGCGGGAAAGAACCGGCAAACGAATTGTGATCCAAAAAGAGAGACTTGAGGTTGATGAGTTTGGACAAATCAGGAATTGGCCCAGTGAGCGAGTTGTTTTGAAGACTCAGAACTCGAAGCTGGTCAAGGCGAGACAAAGTGTCGGGAGCGAAGATACCGCCGAGATCTAGTCCTTGGACGACGAGTCGCACCACCTTCCTCTGTGAACAATTTACTCCTTGCCATTGACAGAAGTGGAAGCTTGTGTTATGAGAGTAGGGAAGAATGTCTCTTAAATCAGCTTTGGATTTGAAAGCGAGAAGTGCAGCTGCATCAGTTGACAATGGTTGCAGTAAGTTCACCGACGAAGCAACGGTGACGAGGGTGCATAAAGACAGCACAAGACAAGATTTGGACAAGGGAACATGGAACATTGCTTACGTTCGAAAGTGAAAGCCAACTAATTTCTTTGACTCTGTTTCTTCTTGTATTTGCCTGATTCAAAACCAAAAGCGTAATTGGTCCATTGCATTCACTATAGGACCGAGAGTTGATAGAGGAAAAGAGCTTGGGAGCGAGTGAGTAATCAGGAAGTGACAAAGCTTGTAAGAACAGAGGAGCAGCTTGTCGGAACTGCAAGCTCAGAATCACGTGAAGTTAAAAGAAGTGGGGAAAAGGGGCCCTGACGTGGAAAATCTGCAGGAGTTGTGGTTAAATCTTCTTTTAACATTTTGCGGTTGGCCCTGTTAGCTCAACCCATGCGTTTCACTCTTGCGTTTAAGGGGTTTGATCGAATTTTTAATTGTAATTATTATATTTTTTATTAAATTTTGTATATTTTTATATATTTTTATATTATTTATCTGAATTTTTATATTATATTAATATATTTTTTATTTTTTTTAATATTTTTAATATTTTTATATTTAAAAAATATATAAATTAAATTCAAAAACAGAATCCAATTCAAAAAACTTTTCGTTTGGAACTTTGGACGGTGGCATGTGAATTTACAGTAAGCTGATGGAATTCGTTCTTCTATTCAATTGCTGTAGTTACATGATCTTTACTCACGGGTCACCCATTTAAAGCCCAACTATGCCAGATTTTGGATCATTGGAGAAAGGGACTTTACAATCTTCAATATCTTGGAGACCCATCCATGGGAGCTTACCACGGCGAAGAATTTGATGTTCGTATTAAATGATTCAACGAGCGTGTGGTGCCAAAGATTGGATTGTAATTCAAACTACACTGATAATATGCTTGCATCTACTGTTTATATTAAAATTGCCAATTCGAGTACTTCTCATCTCAAGCTTGGCAAGTTTTATTCTACATTCTTGATGTTTATAGCACAGCATGATAAATTCACCAAAGGACCCAATTGTATCACCTTTTTTTAGTAGTTATTAGTAATTATCACAAGTAATACTATTTGAAATATGTTTATAAATTTCAACAAATAGTTTATGTAAAATTATTTTAATAATTTGTAATAATCATGTAACTTATTGGACTAATTCTAATGGAAGTGATACCCAATGTGATATTTATTAGCCTTAAAGAATTTAGAGTCAATAAGGAGTTAAAAAATCCTTTCCATCATTTTTCAAAACTGATGGTTACAAAAAGAGAAAAAAGAAAAACAACATATGTTATCTAAAAAGTTTTTAACATATTCTTAACCATAAAAGAATTTACAGTAGAAAAAAAAGTAAATAGGAGAGAAATTTTAAAAAAATATGTGTTTTGATTTTTACTTGTAAAGACAAACTAATAGTCATAAATCAAGGTACAATTCTATTGCTATTTTTTTTAATTGAAAGATGATTCTATTGTTATGATTGTTTATATAGAGATAAAGCATTTGATTTTTTCAAATTACATTCAAAGATTATGCATGTTAGCCGGTAAATCTATGAGTTCATATGATTTATAACAAAATATAGTCTTTTAATTGGTTGATTTTCCATTAAAATTAAATTCAGACTAGTATTGTTATTAATGGTGTTATGGGTTTTAAAACATTTAGGAATGTTTATGGTACTTCTACATTATTTCAAGTAAGAATGACTGTGTTTATAAATCATTTTAGTTGATTTTGATAATAGATTAAGCCAAAAAATAACTACCTTTACTTAGAGTAGTTTTCTATCTGTAAGTATTGTTTTTGGTGAGTTAGAGTAGTTTTCTGTCTGTGAGTATTGTTTTTTTGGTGAGTTTTTGTTCAAATTAATTTCATAAATCACATAATCTTTGAACGAGGAGTAAGATCCTTGTAAGATAGCTAAAAATGGGCTTTTTAAATGGCTAGATATAGTCAGGTCGGATCATAAATAACTCATAAGTTGTTTGATCCAATATAAGGATTGAAAATGAAGTATTTATAATTTTGTCATCTCAAGTTATTTACAGTTTTACTATTTTAGCTTATTTACAGTTCAACCATTTTAGTTTATTCATAATTCTACCATTTTAACTTATTTACAAATCTGCCATTGTTTTGTATTTACAGTTATACTCGTATTATAAATTTATAGTTTTATCTTTGCTTATAAATTTATAATTTCACCATTAGGAATACTAATAATATAAAAATTAATAATCCAAGTTTTGAGCTAAACTAGTTGTAGTTAGCATTAGAGGTTTCCAATTCATCTCTTGAAAGGAATTGATTTATGATTTTGCATTCAAAACTTGCTTGATTAAATGTCTATCTCATGGAAGTTCATTAGTCACCAAAGTGACCTAACTTAAAAGGACATTTATGCATTTAATTATGCATTTTCAATTGTTCATGTTTATGCAATGTTATTAAATGACATAAAAATTTGAGTTAAATAATTGAGATCATTACTTATAACTTTAAAGAGATCATTTAATAGCAAACGATTACTTATGATTAATGATATTAAAGATATTTATTAACATACTTGATGGATGTGATTATACATCCAAAGATTATATACATGTTGACTTAAGTATAATTGATTGTCTATTAAAACATATTTATATTAGCATTATTGCTAGTTAAAATTTTGTATGGAATATTGTCTAGATGTGCACTTAAATATATAATTAAAGTTTATTATATATTTTTATGTATTAAATTTACTCAAAGTATTAGTGTGTGAGCTTGTATAATGGCTACAGTTTCTACCAATTTGTTTGCTTTAGGCAATGAATTGGTCAAGTTCAATTGATTAAATTATGTAAATTAGTCTAGGCAAATTCAGTTTAGGCTAAGTGTTATAGATTTAGACCTAACAATAGTTTCATATGAAACCCTCGTGGCCATTATTAAGAGTAGTACAAAACAAACGAATATTTTCATGAAACTTGGAAGTAGTCAAACAAGCAAAACCTAAACTTGATGTGGATGACAATGACTAAAAATGTTAAGAGATTAATGCCTAAAATGAATAATGCAAGGGAATTTATGATAAAAATTAAGGAATACTTTCAATTGGACATAAGTTATAAGTCCATTATAGGGAGCTTAATGAGTGAACTGACTATTGAACTCAAGAGGGTTCACCTTATTTTGATGATGATAAAACACCAAATGGACTGATGTTTTATATGCTTGAAGCTTTGAAAGATAGATTTTAAGCTTGGAATACTAAAGAAGATGTTTAAGGAGTCTTGGAGATAAAATGAAGATCATAAAGTGAATTGATTAAGACTCAAGGTTTTTTAACAATTAAGATATAATACATATAGGTTTTAATTTTAAGTCTTACCCAAGTTTTTTCTCACTACATACATAACTTATTCACAATTTAAAACATGCGTATAGGTTGTATAATTAAGAGAAACCTTGGGTAAAATATTTTAATAATCATCTTAATTAATTGAAAATATTTTAGGAAAGTTTCGAATTTGTTTATGAGTCTACAAGGTGTATAAAAGTGTTTGGAATTAGTTGAAAATGTTTTTGAAAATGTTTTAAATGTGTTTGTGAGTTTACAAAGTATATAAAAGTATTAGGAATTAATTTGAATTTTATTGAATGTGTTTAGACAAGTTTATACATGTTTTATGAGTTAAACATCGACTTAGAAAGATTAAATAGTGGTACTATAGAAATGCCATTTAGTATACGTTCCTAAAGGAATTAAACGGCAATGTGCAAGACCCTTCGTTCAGTATACGTTCTCAATACTTAAATGAATGGGGCAAACGACACCGTTTAAGTCTCAGAAATCGTCGTTTAAGAGCATAAATCATGCTCAACAGATTTTCTTTAATTGTAACTCAATTTTAATGTATTAGAATGTTGTAAAACGGTAACAAACAGTTATTTTGACATCTTAAAACTATATATAGGTTGTTTTACACTTGTTTTAGTCATCCAAGTATCTAAAAAGTGATTCATCTAGTGATTTAAGCTTTGTGAAAGTTTATCTTCAGGTTACTCCTTGAGTGTCTTTTTATACATATTTTTCTACATACATTCAAGTTGTTGTAAACCTCCAAATACACTAAAAAATTCTTAAGTGAGATTAGATTTTAAGTTTATTTTTGTAAGAGATTGTTTTTATGAAAAACTATTCCTTTATTATTTTTTATGAAAAGTTATTCTTTAATATTGAAAAGGGAGTAATAGGTTTACCATGAGCCTTTAAAAAGACGGTTATATTTTAACATTGTAATTTTATTAGTTTGATATTGACATAAGATCTCAACAGTGTTGTTGAAGACTAGACGTAAGAGTAAATAGATTGCTCCAAAATAGAATAAATCGGTGGTGTCTCTCTTCCCTTATATTCTTTAATTTTATGCAATTTTAGTTGTTTTTAATTTGATTCCTTGATACAAAATTGTGGTTACACTATTATCCAATTAATCTCTGAGTAATATAATTCATATTAAGTTTGTTTATTAAATCACTTAAATTGTTTTCTATTCTATGTAAGTGTTTTATGTTTTTCACAATTAGTTTTTAGTAAAGTTTTAAATATTTTTAAGTGATCTTATGAATTCTCATAAAAAATTTTCAGAACCTAATTTACTCTCATCTTAGGTGTCATTCAAGTCCAACAATTAGTATTAGAGTATAGGTCTTACTTAGACCGAATCAAGTAAAGAAGTTGTAAATGTCTACTTCATAGCATACAATAATAATGTGAAGTTAAATAAATATACGGGGAATTGCTAGAGTATGTAAAGGATTTGGCTAAGAAAAATAAAAAATTGCATGATAAACATAATGAATCCTTGAAATTGTTAAAAGAATATAAATTAGAAAATAAATGACTTAGGCAAGATTTTGATTCAATCAACAAGGATAATAATTAATAAATGAAAATAAAGAAAGAGATTGAGTCCCTTAAAGAATCACTTGCAAAATTCAGTAAAGGAAATGAGAAACTTGAAACTATACTAAGTGTTCAAAAAGTAAGAAATAGTAAATATAGTTTAGGCTATAGTAATTAAAAAAAAGAGCATCTACTAGTAAGACAATTTTTGTAAAGAGAAAAAACTTAGAAGATGATTGTACTTATTGGTATATTCAAAATGCATCTACAAGTAGACTATAATATAGGCATTATGCATACATATACACACAAAGACATAGGAATTTTCAATAATTTTGATTTAATAATAGAAGAATTTTCTCTCAATCTAGGCCAAACTTTCAACAAAAGTTTCATAATAAATTTACACCTAGAAATGATTATAGAAATGCATATAGAACTTATACTTTATTGTTTTGCACATATTGTGGTTATCATAGACATCTATCACTTTTTTTTAATGATAAACTTAGAGACATCTCACTAAGAAGCAGAGATAAGTATACATCTAACATTCAAGGACCTAAGATGTAGGTACCTAAATCCACATGAATTTTTGTTTTGTAGGTCACTAAGAAGAAAAATAAATGGTTGGTGGATAGTGAATTTTCACAACATATGACCAGTGACTTTTCACAATTTATCATCTTCAAGAGCAAGGATATAGGATTCCTAACTTTTGAAGATAATGTTAAGGATAAAGTCATTGACATTAGAAAGTCGATAAGAACAATTGCCTTTTAATTGATAATTTTTTATTTGGTAATGTTTTAAAACATAATATTTTGAGTGTTAGTCAATTATTTGATAAGAATTATAAAGTATACTTTGAACGTAATAAAATTGTCATTTCAAATATATATGATAGTAATAATTTTTTTTAAGGAAAAGAAATGATAATATTTATGTTGTTGATTTAGATGATACTAATGTTAAGAATAAGTGCTTAGTTTCTTTGAATTAAAATATTTAAATTTGGTATAGAAGGTTTTGACATATTAGTATAGACTTATTGTCAAAACTTAACTCTAATCAACTTGTGAATGAACTCTTAAGCACAAAGTACGAAAAGGAAAAAAATATGTAGAGCACATCAAATGGAAAAACAAGGAAGGAATTCATTTCTAAGTAAGAAATCAATAACAACTTTTAGACTCATTAAACTTTTATATATGAATGTTTGGTTTTACTATAATAGCCAGTTTAAGTGGTAAAACATATGCTTTTATTGTTGATGATGGTTTTAATATATTTACTTGTTGTTATTTTTAAGTTATAAGGATAAATAATTTAAATCATTAGTGAACTTTCCTAATGGAATTCAAAATAACAAAAGCTTGCCAATTGCATTTATTAGAAGTGATCATGATAGAAAATTTGATAATGACTTATTTGAATCATTTTGTAATGAACATGATATTTTTCATAATTTTTCAATGTCTAGAACACCTTAAAAAAATGGTATAGTACAAATAAAAAATAAGACCTTATAAGAAATGGGTAAAAATGTGATTAACGAGTATGAGTTGCTTAAGTATTTTTAACAAAAATAATAACTTGTGCATGTCATATAATTAATAGAGTTAATATTAAGTATAAAATGGATAAAACCTTTATAAATTTGGAGAGGTAAGAAACAAAACATTAATTATTTTAGACTCTTTGTTTGTAAGTGTTATATTTTAAATACTAAGGATAGCTTAGGAAATTTTGATTTTAAAACTGATGAAGGCATATCTTTAAACTACTCTTTAACTAGTAAGGTATATAAAGTGTTTAATAAAAGAACTTATATTATAGAAGAATCTATTAATATTGTTTTTTATGAGACTAACACGCTTGAAAACAATAAATTTTTTTTAGGATAATGATGTAAGACTTTCCAAATATTTAGAAAAGCTATCACTTAAAGAAAAGGATGAAGGATAAACCACGCAAGAACAAATTGTTAAACTAAGAAACGAAAGGAAGAAGGATAAGTTACTAAGAGATTAAAGAGACAAGAAAAATCATCTCTCCAACCAAATCAAAGGTGATATTTAATAAGGGATAACTACTCGTTCTCGTCTTAATTTATCACATATTGCATTAATTTCTCATTTTGAACCTTAAAGTATAAAAGAAGCCTTAGGTGATGAGAATTGGTTTTTAACTATAAATGACGAATTGAATCAATTTGAAAGAAATAAAGAGTAGAATCTTGTACTTAGGCCTAAAGATCATCTATTAATAAGTATAAAATGGGTGTTTAAAAATAAATTAGATGAACAATGTAATATTGTTAGGAATGAA
>JAOXYD010000002.1:2807845-2824033 GCA_028565735.1 Pinacopodium congolense
GGTGCATAATTAAGAGGTTTATGTAGTTGTTCTAAATCTTATCCTCTTGATGATTATCTTAAACTGGTTAGGATGGTACAAATTAAGATAACGAAGGCTTAAAAAGAAAGATTTCAAGTTAAGTTATAATCAGTTGCTGGTTTGATATAAGTCGACCAGATAAGTTTAATCGATTGGCCGAACTCTAAATAAAGATATATCGGTCGACTGAACTAAAGACAAAGGTTTATTTGTAGACAGAAACCAGATATATCGATTAACCTAATGTTGCTGAAATCGTGGATAAAGACATAATTCATTGGGGTCAAAACATTTATTAATTTTTTGCCCATTGGACAACGGATATTAAGGCCGTTCTACAACAGATACCTTGAGTAATATAAATAGCTTCCTATGTAACTTGAAGAAGTAAGAAAAAATATTTTTTATTATTTTTGTGAGTTCTTGAGAGGTTATTCTTGAAATTAATAAAAGACGTAACTAAGAAAGGTTCATTTTTAACTGTGAAAAAGGATTGTAATTGAACGGTGTTTTCTTACTAGAATTACAATAAGAACTAAATCTCAACAGTGGTATTGGGGACTGGACTAGGAGCAAGTAGATAGTTTTGAACCAGAATAAATTTGGTGTCTTTCTCTTGTATCTTACTATTTATTATTATGCACTTATGATATTTGCTTAATTGGGTGAATTTATACAATTTGTTTAAGCTTTTGCATACATTATTTATTTTAGTTTATGAAAGAGTTTTAACACTAATTCACCCCCTATTAGTGCTATAACAATCCTAACAGTCGTTTGTCGATTGAAGTATTTAGTTGATCCATCCTACTGAAAGCCTACCTAAACGTCCCCTTTAAGGTATTTGATATTTTGATAATCTTTAAGTCCAAACACCCAAATCTCAGAGGTAAAAAAAATTCCATTATGGTAAAGTAAAATTTTCTTTTGATAGGAAGTCCGTGAGTCATACCAACCTTCCTTCGTATAAATACATAATACTTCCTCCTCCTTTATCATCCATCTCTTGGAAACCTTTTACTTCCTACACCTCCTTCTCTCTCTATTATCCTCAAGCCACAAAATCATTCTTTTCCTTTGATAGGAAGTCTGTAAGTCAGAGGATGGATGATAATACTTAAAGTTTTAGGTTATACGATTGTTAAAGCATCAAATACCTTAACAGGGATGTTTATGAGGGCTTTAAGATGTGGTTTATTGGTTTAGGATGAACCGAGAAGTTGGTTATTGGTTTAGGACATAGATTTTTTACCTTTTGGAAGGTTAAGGGTTTTGCAAAGTTTTCCAAAGCAACGAGAAGTTGAAAAAGTGTTGCAAAATTTTCAAATTTCTAATCTCTTCTAAAGCACCTGATCTAAGTTGCTACTTTGAAAAAGAATCTTTCCAATATCTTTTAACCACAAAAAATGAATTTTACGATGTTAATCCTCAACAATTTTCTTATGGTGGTATGAATGTAAAGAAAATAGATATAATTACCTATCCATGATCAATATATTTAGCAAGAAAAAGTAATTTTTCTGAACTGTCTTTATGATGTGTGGTCTTTCTCTTCTTCTTCTTTTTTTTTTCATTTTTTATTGGTTTACATATACCACATTGGACTTATAATAGTGACAAATACATAATGATAAACTTTTATCCATAGTATGGGCCTTCGGATGTCTATTAAGGGATCGATACAAAAACAATTATCTTAAAGGCCCATACTATAGGTAAAGGTTCATTATTATGTATTTGCCACTATGGTAAGCCTAATATGGTATATGTAAGCCCATAATAATATAAAAAGAAAAAAAAGAAAGAGAACCCCACATCATAAAATCATTGAATCCTATACATATTGAAAGACTTCATTTTAGACCAAAGACTTTGACTAGCCATAAAGTCACCTTTCAAAATTAAAAAAATACCTATTTTATTTATGAAAGTCATTTGAATCATATGCTTCATGCTAAAGAAAAGCAATTAAGTTATTTGAATAAAGAAATCCAATGTGAAATTATTGAAGGGCAATTGTTAAATGAAAAAATTAAAGGTCAAATCCTTTTCAACCTCCGACAAAACAAAGTCCAAGGCTAGTGAGCCCAAAAGAAACTACAAAGCCTCAAACATCCTCTAAAAGCCCAAAATCATCCCTTCCCTTAGAGAAAGTAAAATCATGGAGAAAGATCCTCAAAGAAAAACAATCCATTCACTAGGGGCAATGGGAACACATGGGCAAACAACATGATGGAGGGAACTAAGTAAAGGGAGCTTTAGAGGAGATCTTTTCAAAAGTAGGGATGAATTTGCTATAGCTCAGATGAAAGCAAGTTACCCAATAGGTTCAAATTTAAGTGTTTCTTTGAGTCCTATATTATGACCTTTAAGACAGATACCTCTAAGGGTCACTTTAACTCTAAGAGCTTTATCACAAACTTAAACTTTACTAAGAATACAAATAAGAAAACTAAACCAAGGATTGGATAAGATTTCAAGTTATTAGTTCTAATAATTTATTAATCCTTTATAATGTTTGATTAACTAAACATTTAGATCTTGTTCTAGTTCTTTATCTTCGATTTCTTTTTTATTTAAAAACAATTTTATTATTATAGTAATCATGTAATATTAATAGTAATGTTGTTCTACTATTTTTAGCTTTATTGTATCTTTTATTTATCTTTTCCACTTATGTTTTTAGTAAAGATCTTAGAAACACGATAGAATACCACAGGGGGAAGCAAATATCAAAAGCATAAAATCAAATACCAAACATGGAAAAATAAATAACATAAAAGTAAATAACATGAAAGTAAGATTTAGCAATTAGTAAGTTAGTTAAGCACAGGTAGTAAAGCCAACCATTAATTAGATAAATAAGTAGGAAACTAAAATAAATATCTCTAGGTGATATAACCAATTCGATGAGCTTTAGATATCAAATATTAAGATAATAAAATACCAAAATTGGAAATATAAAGGAAAGATTACTCACTTTACTTAATTAGAGAACCATAATACAACAATGGTAATTTAAGGAAATGTTTGATGAAATAAATGAATACTTTAGTATAAAAACATCAAATACTCAAAAGAGGATCTTAAGGTTGGCTTTAGGGAAGGTTAAGGGCCTAGGTTATGGCTTTAGGGAGGTTAAGGCTATGGGTTATAAGATTTAGTACATGGATCCTTAGGTGAAAGAGGGAAAAGAGTGATGATAGAAGAAAGGTGTAAGGTTTTAGGGTATATACTTATAAAGGCATGAAATAATTTAAAAGGAACATTTAGGTAAGCTTTTGGAAGGTTTTAAGACTTGATTTAAGGCTTTAGGATAAATCAAGATGTTGGTTATATATTTAGGACATAGATCTTTAGGTTTTGGAAGGTTAAGGGTCGGTGGAGGATAATTTTGAACTTTATAACTATATGACTTTAGTTTCACTGTACCCTTAGAGGGTAAGGATTAAGTGTTGGTTATATATCTGTTAAAGTTCCTAGTTAATCTAACTTGTTAAGGGTGAATAGCCCCTATAATAAGACTTAGGAAAGATGATGAGTCAGTTGGTTTAGCTCATTCAAGTAAAGTGAGTGAATATTTCTTTTCACTTTCCATTTTGGTATTTTATTATCTTATTATTTTGTGTTTAAAGCTTAACAGACTTGTTAAATCGCTTAGAGCTATTTGTTCTATTTTTTTCTTATTAGAAACATTTAACTTTAATTCTATTGATTAACATGCTCTCGTTCGAGTTATAGTGAATTCATCTATACTGGTGAAAAGAGAAGGCTAATGGTGTCTTGGGAGGCTTAGCGAAGGAAGAAGGAAGGGTTTCGTGGCAAGCAGGTGATAGACAGGGAAGGAGGTGTAGGAAGTAAAGGGTTGTAAAGAGATATGAAGAGAATTTAGAGGGATTAGAAGGCTTTAAGTATATATAGAAAGAAGGGTTAGTAACTTTGTAAATTTGAAAGGTGATTTTATAGCTAGTCAAAGTCTTTGGTCTAAATTAGAGTCCTTCACGTGTATGTGGGATTTCATGACTTTATGATGTGGGGTTTTCTTTCTTTTTTTTCCCCCTTTTTTATTATTATAGGCTTATATATATCACATTAGGCTTATAATAGTAACAAATACATAATGATGGATCTTTACCCATAACATGGGTCTTCAAATATATATTAAGGGATTAATACCAAAACAATCATCTTCGTTATCTTGGGCTAATTGAACTTCCTCGTCACCTTGATTTTCAATTATTGCATTATTATGAAATATTTTTCCTCAAATTTTATGGCATCGAGTAAGGCATTAACTTTGAATTTTTGTTGCAAAAAGATTACCTATTCGGGATTGACAGTCTTTAATGGAGAAGAACAATTTTTTTGAACTACTCTTCTATTGCTTCAGCGGATGCTATATGTGATTTTGAAGATTTATCTCACTAATTAATTTTGAATTTTCGAATAAGTACTAGGACCTTTATGTCTGTATCTTCTTTATATTTATATCACCATTTATTTGCCTATGGAACAAAGAACGTGGAAGCAAATAACAAAGGCATAGGAAACAGTTTTTCATAATCCATCAATTGATATTTCTCTTTAAAAATTTTAAATCTTCATGTACTTTTTGTGGAAAAATTTCTGAGTTGGTATCATATCATTTCTACTAGATAGCAAACTAATAAGAGAAATTGTGTTTGACATAGGTGGAGAGGAAAAATAGCCATGAATGGCGACTAGTGTTACTTTTTAGGACAAAAGCATTAAATCATACTTTTGGTAATCATAATAATTGTACGTAAGGCTATGCTTTAGGTTTGTGTGAAACTAGACTTTGAAATTTTTAGGTCTCTATAGTTCCTATTCTCAGTCCATAGAGTGGATGATCTTTAGGATTTGACATGTTGAATAAGTCAGCGTCATATTGTCCCATGTGTAGTGATGCTTTATATTAACATAATCTGTTTATCTAAGAATTTTCATATAATATGCTTAGAGTTTTAACAAATCAAACGATTTATAATGCCAATCTAAAAAAAAACCCTTTTAAACAAATTGTTTAGGATTAGCATCATAAAATCCATTTTCAATGATTAAAATATATTAGAAAGATTCCTTTTCAAAATAGGAACTTTGATAAGTTGCTTTAGAAGAACTAGAAATTTGAAAGCTTTGCGACAACTTTTTATTTTCCTATTGCTTTGAAAAATTTTGCAAAATTTCTTTATCTTTTAGAAAACAATTTTCTTTTCAAAATTTTCAAATACCACTACAGATGAAATGTTTTTACTTTGGAAGAACCCTTTAAATCCTTTGGGGAAATTCCCAAAATTTGAGAATTTAGCTATTGTAACCATTCCTTGATGTCGATGATTTGTAATGACGATGATCCCTCACCAAAAATTTTGAATGGCAGAGCTTATTTTCCTTCGACCATCTCTTTCCATGACTTTACTTTCTTTAAGGAAATGGATGTTTTCGTGCTTTTAGAGGATGTTTGAAGGTTTTTAATTTCTTTTAGGTTTAGTGGTCTTGGGCTTTGTTTTGTCAGAGGAAGAGGGTGCTTTGGGTCGTAAATTATGATCTAGACAATAAAAAAATCATTTAGTTAAAAACTTTACAAAACCTTTAAAAGAAAATAGCATCAAAGCTCAAAAATAGAATATCTTTTAATAGAACAAAAATATTTTATATTTACACTTTCAATAAAATGAAAACAAATTCATTTTCCATTAATCTTGGCTTAAATACCATCATGGTTAGTGAAATAAAGAGTTATAAGGTTTATGAAAGGTGTTCCTAAAATTATCTTATGATTAATTTCATTAATTATAATAACATAAATTTTTAGTATAAAAGCCTTTATACAAATGTAAGCATTTAATCCTAAATTGTTTGCTGCTTTTAAGTTTTCACGAGTTTTTTAAAGATATTCTATAGGAATTATTCCAAAGTTTATGCAATTAGTTCAGAACCTATATTAAACAAAGCTATAGTATTTATTGCAAAATCTTCCTTTATCTTTAAGAAAACTTTTATCAAATATTTTCTCAAAGTTATCTCGTTTACTATAGCTAAAAATTCCTCTGGTAATTTTTTTAATTCTTTAGCTCAAGGCTTTCTTCAATTTCTTCATAATTTTATTCGATTTCTTTAGCATTTTAAGTAATGTAACAGATTCTTTATGGTTTCACCATTTTCTAGTTGTTTTTTCTTTAGCAATTCTATTTTCTGTTTTATCAAATTAATTTAGTGCTACAAGACTTCTAGAGTTACATATGGTTCTTTAGCTTTTTTAGCTCTACCTAAGATGTTTGTGAGATTATAGGAAGATGATGTGGAAGGAAAATACTCGTCAGGGGTTTCTAAATATTTTTGTAACAATTCTAAATATTCTTTCTTTAACTAAAATTCTTCGAGTTAATTTATTATCTCTAACCAAAAAAAAACCTGTGATCTTTAGTCAAAACATTTACCTTATAGGAAGTTTCACTATTGTAGAGGTCATCATCGCTCGATCTATCTTCTCCTAACACGCAAACTTTATTTTCAAATGCTTTGTCTCCCGAATTTTCACTTTTAGATACCATTAAAGATTGAATTTTTATTTATTTGTTTAAATTTAAATTTTATAACCTTTTATTTAAATGACAATATTTCAAAATATGATATTTTTGGTCACGTTTATAACATGTTAAATTTTTATATTTTTCTAAAGTTTGAAAATCTTGTTTCCTTTTAAAAAGCTTCTTTTTATACCCTAATCTATACACTAGAGGTAGTTTCCTATAGCCAAAAGGCTTTTTATAACTTGATTGTTTTCTATACTTTTTAGAGGTACAATCTTTACAATACTTACCTTTACCCTTATCTAGACTTTCGGAGATATCAAACCATTTACAGAATAATTCTAACTCCTTCTTTGTCTTTACAGTTTCTTCCTTTATTTGTCTTTGAAGCTTCATGGCTTGAGATGATTGTAATCCTTCTTTTTTAGTATAACTAACAAGCTTTCCATAGGTTAACCTATTATATGGAATATGATCATTGTGATTTTCTTGGATTTTATTCCTTAATTTTTAACTTAAGAGAGGAGGAATTGGAGTTTTGTTTAAGAATTGCCCTAATGAGGATGGTGTCTTTATACCACTTAAATTTTGATAGCTTCTTGCACCTAAGATTTGATAGTAATTATACATGTTTATCTTTCAAATGGGGCAGATCTCCTATAAAATGTAATGAAATGATTAATATCAAAGTTGAAACAATATTCTAGATTTGCTCGCTATTCTCATCTAATATTAGATCACTATATTTATCCTTCTTATAAGCTTTAAAAATGTCTAACTATTGTTCTTTAATAAAGTGATAATCTCACCAACCTTTAAATTATCCAGAAAATATGGCTATAAGAAAATATACTATAGTATCATTAGAAGTTCCTAATTGAATTCCATAGGCATTGTAATCCATTGTCATTTATTAGAGAATATTTAGAATACTGTACTCAGACATATCATTTATGTTTCACTTATATACTGAAGTGGCACTATACTTCAAGAATTGTAATATTTTAGGTTTGGCATCTATACCTTTATCATGAGTCATAGGTTTATACAACTGGGCTGAAGATTTTTAATGGAGTTTGTTTACCATAAGGATAGATGAATAAAATAACTCAGATGAGTTGGAATATTTGGTGTCTCCTATACTGATACCTTGTTCTAACATATTTAGGCTTTGAGTATTATGATCTTGAGACGTACTGGGCTTTACCCTAGATTGGGCTTTAGTTTGGACGGTCTCCTTTATGGAGTTATAACCTAAGTTTAGGAGTTGGAAGTACTTGGGGTATCGGTGGCAATATTTTCATTTATTTTATTTTATTGTTCTTGGATGGCTTTAAGAAACTCATTGTCTTTCTTTTTGAATTAACTAATACTATTATTGAATACATCGTGAAATTTAAACACATAAGTTTTAATTATAAAAGTAGGCTATATGACAATTGTAGGGTTTTCAAGTGTTTTTTCAATTATTATTAATTGTTTACCTATGTTATGCAGGTAGGTATTTGTATAATTATTCTAACACATAATATTTTTATATCTTTATGAGCGACATCTTCATTTTCAGCTTTAAGCTTTAACGATGATTGCTACGAAAGTTGTTTGTTTATAACAAACCATTATCTCACAAAATGATGGGTGCTCAAAATCTACGTCTAGTTTTATAATGGTGTCTCACTTCTTTATTCTACTCTTAGTGTTGAGTTATTTAATAATTCTTTTAACAAGATGAGCTTTATCTTGTTCTTAGGAAATATTTATATTTCTCTCTTCATAAAAAGACTCAAACTAGGCCGAAAAAAGGGGCCTTATAAAGATTAATCCACCTATAATACTCTTCTTATATCTCCATCTTATGTTTCAAAAAATTTTCAAAACTCAAGTTTTTTGGTTCTCGTGGTTTAATGAATAAAAGTCTTTACACAAATAATCTTTATTAATTTCAAACTTTTTCTTTAAAACATAAAATTCATTATTTACATTTTCAGTAATTGAGGAATAACTTGGGGACGCTTGTTGCAGCCTATACACAGTCTGTAGGATGTTTTACTATAGTTTACACCTTGGAAGTTAGAGTTTGAATCATCTTACGTGAAATACTTCTTTGGGATTTCTATTACAAAGGGAATTTTAGAGACTCTTCCTTGATCTATAGTCGAAGTTGCGATGTTATCATCTATCTTCTGACTCACGGGCTTCCTATCAAAGGACAATTTTACTTTACCATCGTGAAATTGGTTTACCTCTCAAATTTGGGTGTTTGAACTTAAAGGATTAGGTGGAGTAGATTCCACTGCACTTTCAAGGATCCACTCATCGGAAAGATTGATGTCTTTCCACTTTATAGTTTTAAGACATCTGCGTTGGATTTTAACAAATCCATTTATAAAGAGAGCGTTTCATCCTTTTGGCTCTTCGGGGTTAAGCTTATACGAAAAAAAGTGGTGATCATGACTTTATAATGAATTTTGTAAATAACGGCTATAAGAATTGACCCGACACTCA
This sequence comes from Pinacopodium congolense, assembly GCA_028565735.1. Taxonomy (NCBI): domain Eukaryota; kingdom Viridiplantae; phylum Streptophyta; class Magnoliopsida; order Malpighiales; family Erythroxylaceae; genus Pinacopodium; species Pinacopodium congolense. The sequence continues at coordinate 2,816,926 of JAOXYD010000002.1, forward strand.
TTTTGTAATTGTGTATCTTTATTTGCCATACTAATGAATCAATGACATTTTTATCCCTAAAAGAAATAATCAAGTAGGGATAACTTTTTATAGTGAATTGATCTTTACACAAACTAGATACTATGATACTTAAGAGAAGAATCTTAAAAGTCATAAAACTTAACGTCTTTTAGAAATACCAATATGGACATATTCAGGCCTTCTTTGGTGAGGGGCTTTATATTGATTTGAGCTAAACTTATGTAGATGCAATTATAGGCTTTTATTTTAGACTTCTTTATACTTTGCAAGAATAATAAGTTAATAGTTTTAAAAGACTTAGCTATAAGGATGCCCTTCTCCTTTGTTTTTATGGTATAATCAAAATTTTTAAATAAATTTAAACTTTGACTATCGAAAAACCTGATCTTTATGAACTTTAGGAATTTCCTAGTTATCGATAAATCTTTGGAAGTTTTCTATAATTATCTCCTTGTTGATAACTATCTTGTTGCTGTCTACGCTTATACATACAATAAATGTGATAGATAAAAGACTTGGATTTCGTGAAAACATCTCTCTCAAGATACTTTCATTTCATTCCCATTATGCATGAGTTAAACCAATGTTTGAGTTAAACTAATGTACTCATTGCCTCTCCTAAATCTTACTATTAGAACTACTCACTCTTAGTAGGTTGGATTAACTTGGAACATCAATCGACAAATGGCTAATAATCAATCCTTACTTTCTCTAAGAATTTTCTTAATTTTGTAAAATAAATAATATAATATAATACAACTAAAATTTTGTAAAATTTTTATATATTAAAAATATAAATATAAATATAAACAATGAGTGTAGGTAAAGAAACCTTAAATTATAATTTATGGCGTTTGATAATCACCTACTTGCCGAGTAACACAATCAAAGCCCACGTTCGCGAGATTAGGTTGACTTGCCCTTGAAATTGCTCTGTTTAGGCATTATTACTCTTGAACAAGCCCGACATCCCTACACGGTGCAATTCTATTCTATTAGCAAACAAAGAAAATGGGGTTCAACGGATCAATATGAACTTAACTTTAGTCACTAAAATCAACCACGAAGGACTGTTTTTTCTCCATACTACCATGAATTTAAGACCTAGCTGCCTTGCCCTATTAAATGCAAATCCTACTCAACTTCAACTGCAAAATTCAACGACATTGAAAATGAAAAAAAGGAGTGGGAGACAACTATCATAACCTCTACCCACCCTCTTGACTTTTCCCTCTCAGACCTAATTGCTTTCATCCATCTCTTAAGCTAATAGAATATAATCTAAATCTCCACTAATGAGGCAATTGTCTAAATGCAATCAGACAGCATCTTCACGCTAAGTCTTAGGTCTCCTCACTATCTCCACTAAGCATAAATATCAATTACGCGAGGGCTAGAGTCAACTATCCCATTAAAAAGCAAATCCTTAAATAAAAGACGTGGAAACCATTTGACTACTCTTTGTTTATCCTATTTAAAGAATGTGTAGTGGAGAATGGAACAATTTGAAGTGGGCAGCCTTACAAGATCCACCATCTTAAAGAAAGAGAAACCAATTAAGATATTATGTATAAGAAATGAAAACCTCACTACTTGCATGATTCAACTCCCACCAAATCCACAATCTCTATTGTTTTCTATTTCTGTTTTTTAATCACTTCTAAGCGAAGTCTTGGATTACACAAAAACAAAAACCAAAAAAAAAAAGAAGAAGAGGGTAAGTAAAAATAAAGGAATCCTATATTCACACCACTAGCCCAATTCGTTGACCATCATATCTTGAACGGTGTGATCGCTTTCGAACTTGCAAGAACTTCTCCGCAGTTGCTTTGATGAGATGATTAGGATGATTCGAGTACAGGAGGTGGAGGGCAGTCGGAGATGGAGACGGAGTGATTGTGATCACCCTCATAGGTTACTATAAGCATCAACGGATCATCCAGAGCACGCTCCACATGCTTGCGTGCAGGGCAACCCCTCACACTACTGCACTTGTAATAACCCCTGAGAATGAAAATGGGTGCAAACGATGAATCGACCATCAAAATTCTCAAACCGAACAATCAATCAGAGTGGAATGATTTTTTTCCAAAAAAATAAAAAACGTTTAAAATGACCAGAACAGTTCATGTAAATCGGTAAAAGAAGAAGAAGGTACCTTGGATGAGGAGAACCTTTAATTGGCTTCTGACCATACTTTCTCCAGGAGTACTCATCAGGTGGAATATCAGCCATCTTGCTACTAATAGCAGGGACTCTGACAACCCTTTTCACTCTCGACCTCCTGCTCAACAATGGAAGACAAGAAATTAATTAAAAATGAATACAACCACCTTCTCAGAAGAACTTTTACTAAATCTGAAAAAAAAAAGGAACGAATTTGAAAGTTGTTAAGGATTTAAAGGACAAACCTTTTGCGAGAGCAATGGCATCGACCAGAAGATGAACCGCACTTGATAGCAGCATCATCCATGGAACTACACTTTCTTTTAAGAAATGAACTAGACAGAGGTGGTCTTCCAGCAGATAAGACAGGTCGGGGATGGGCAAACCGAAACTCAGAAGACGATGAACGCTGTACAGTTGTTTCCCCAGTTAAGGAAGAAATGAAAGAGGTAGCAGCCGAAATGGAAGGGGAATTAGAAAATTTGATTGATGTGGGTCTTTCGTTTTTCTCAAAAAGACCATTTTTTGTAGCCAAGGAAGGAGCCTTTTGCAGGTGAGCGTTGTAGGGGAGAGGAGGAAGACCATGTACAGGTGTCGGATGATATACCTTAAAAGCAGAGGCCTGTTCTGTGGGCTTAAAATTTGTTATTTGAACAGAAGATTTCTGCTGCTTAACTTCCACTTCCTCTTTCACTTTATCTTTTTGTTTATGTTCTATTCCAGGTGTTTCCTCTTGTTGTTTAGTTACAGGGGCTCTTCTAAAGCGAGCGTGGCCAGTTCTTGTGGTGCGACCGAGCAAAGAAATGACCTTTCTGAAGCTACTAACAGCCGCATCTGTGACAGCTTCGATATTATCGGACCCAGGATTGACGTTAGAAGAAGAAGGGAAATCTTCGCAGCATTGATTTTGCTGTTTAAGTAACTTTATGACCTCCTCAACGCTCTGGATCCCAGCAGTTGCAGCTTCTTTAACAGCATTATTTTGCACTTTTGCTGCAAAACTATCACCAGAATAACCCATCATTAACTCCACAGCCATCTCTCCAACAACATAAAAGACTCAAATCCTTACTCAGAACTCAACGGACAAAGAGAAAACTTATAGAAGAGAGTTTTATATTGTGGGTGAACGCTCTAGATTATTCAGATTTTTTATTGATTCATTAGACAGAACTTGAAACAAAAGAAAGGAAGCGATATAAAAGAAAAGAGGTTGAGGAAGAAAGTGAAACAAAGGTTGAAGATAAAGGGGGAAAAATGCAACAGAAGAGAGGATTCGAGTCAAACCGATGCCTTCTCCCTCAAAATGACCAAAAAAAAAGAAGCATAATAGAGTCAGTGACTTGTCGATTCCCTATAACTTGGCGTCAAACCCATAATCAAATGGGTTCGAGCCACGTGTCCCATATCGTCAAAACATTGACCCCCTCTTTTACAGTGGGGCCATGTAACAGTATAGGAAAAGAGTTGGAGGCCGTGTAGAAATGATGACAGATAGAGAGCTGAGGTCAAAAGCTTGCAAAAGGAGCCGTTGGATTCACGACTCGGTCAAATCGGAAGAGTGAGATAAAGAGAGAGAGAGAGAGAGAGAGAAACGTAGAGACAAAGTTTTGTTGGAGACAGTGAGGTAGAGTTGACCTTTAACAGCTTTTAATGCAAAAAAACCCAAAGAAATGAAAAAACAAAAAACAAAAGTCATATGTTCGTTTACTTGTAGCAAAGGAAAAAATTGTGGTGGTGGTGGACCCACATGAGTTTGTCTTTTAACCGGACACCGGAAGCTGCGTCAAAGTCTCAAACCTCAAGTCACATGGGATTCTTCCTTCATCCATCCACAAACCTCTTCTTCTTCATCTTTACTCTTCTTCTTCTTCTTCTTCTTCTTCTTTAATTTCTCTTCTTTTGTTGGCTTTATCCACTTTTTGAAATTTGTGATCAGATGCCCTGTGGTCCACAACACCCCAAAAGAACTCCCTAACAGGATCTGTTCACGAGCCGTTCCTCCAAATTTCAAAACATTCAGATGCCCTCTACTTTAGAACATATATGAATGCTTTCTACGCGGAGTGGACTTTTGAGATCCTAAAATATTATTCCCCACCCTTAAAAAAAGTATTTGTTAATTAAAAGTAAAACTAGGCTTTGAAAATTGAAATATTTTCGTACCACCTTCATGAAACTAAACGACAAACCGTTCTAAAGATTCACACAGTGAAAACAACATATGTTGTTGCCAACACGACAACTTCAACTTCTGATATATTGCGCAACCATTACAGTCCGAAACAACATTGCACTGTGTATCCTCTGCGCTCTCGAGTAACGATGAAAACATCCTTATCAAGGCGAAATCTTTTACAAGATCGGAATCTACGCTCCATATAAGCATTCATTTCTAGCTTCAAATCTTTATACTTATTAGACATTTTAAGTTGAAACAGAATATGTTCTTTAGACTTTTATGTCAGATGCCAATGCTTTTGAAAAACTTATTCATGGTTGGTCTTCTTCTATTCCCATTCCTAAAATCTCTTAAGTGTAAGATTTCGGTGCCCGCATTGACTAAAACAAAGGCAAAAGACGCCATATACGCTACTTGAAACAAAGGTAATCCTCTAGCTTCTTTTAGGTTACTACTGTACAAAAAGCAAGCTTGTTTCTGATCAAATAAAGAAAGGTCGAGTGTTACCTGAGTTGCTCTGGATCAAGGCAGGGGCTCATCGAGGACAGTGACGTTAACTTTCCTCGGAGTTGACGAAAGCCCTGATAAGTAACGAAGCAGGCTTTGGAAGTGAAATTTGATGTATATTAGTAGAGGAGGATCTCGGAATGGGAACACGTGTAATTCAACGGAGAATGTGCTGAAATGAAGGGAAAGAATTAAGGATTACTACGTAGTGATGATAATTTATGAATCAGTCTGGGATTTGCTGCCTACTGAGTACTGAGTGTTTCTCCTTAAAACCAGTGCCCGTGACCATTGAAATATTATCAGTAAGGGAAAGAATATAGTTTGTAAAAGAAATGTCGATCACAAATTATGATAGTCATCGAGCAAAATCCTTTCTAGATTTTCCCTGTGATTCTACCACAGTTGAAGGAGATGATTTTGTTGACAAATAATTACTCAACGTGTTGCCTTTTCAATAACAATCAGAATTAATTTCTATGCAACTATTTTTCTATTTAATCGGTTATTTATTTCAAGAATATTTTCCACAAAACAATTGAATAGCACTTATGGTAATCAACTACTTGTATCCTCGGAAGGACCACCATATCTAGGAGTGGACCTAACGCCATATGCGTATTTATTTCCAAATTAATTAAATAATAATATACTATTTCGTTAATTTGGCAGAGTTTGTCATAATCATTTGTTAGGTGAAAATGAGAAGTAACAAAATATTTGTAGGGACGCAGGTATTGGATATGGGTTTATGATTAAGAAAATCATACAACCCAATATATATTAGGTTTTAACTATAGTTTATCGGTATAATTGGAGAACTGATACCTAATAATAATGATGAATGCAAACCAATAAATAAGAGTATTTCCTCATCTGTCAATAATAAATTACACAATGTGGGAAATGCTTGTTTACATTTTTACTGTGACATGATATCAAACTTCATTTATAATAATCGCTTTAAATTTTTTAAGTGTAGTAATGCTATTGATTTTTCATTTTTGACTTGCTTTGAAGTGAAATAATGTCAATCAAAGGTTGGAATTCTATTCAAAGTTAAAGTGTAGGGAGACACGGTGAAAACGAGTTCTACATTTTTGTCATCAATTTTTAATAATATAAAATTCACAATGACTAACTTTTGAATATCAAATAAATTGTCAATCACGTGTTTTGAATGAATTATCTGACAATTTAATGATTCAAAACTAGGCAATATGATTAAGACATCTGCCAACAATGAAACCAATTGTATGAGAGTTTGATATAGTGGACAAGGAAACATGTAAAAGTTCAGCAGAAAATCATAAACAGCGTTAAAATTCATAATTCTAGCAGTTTTGTAACGCACGTCTTCTAGGTTCAAGACAAGAAATGAGATGTATGGTTATTGTTTCTTAGTTGAAGGAAGAAAAAAAAAAGCCTATTTGAACAAGAATCTTTTTTTTTTCTCTCTTTTTTTCTTGTGGGCCACGTGCAGATTAGAAAAAAAAAAAAAAAGGAAAAAGAGGCAACAAAGCAATGCCCTCAAAGTAGCAAAATCTTGTCAAGCCATTTTGATTGAAGCTAGAGGTTCGTTCCAATCACGTAACCCTAATCATACAGTAGCCTGTTAAGAACCTGTTAACATTTACTAGGCCCATGCTCTTAAAAGGATCCATTTCAAAAAATATCTAATAATATCAATACGGGAGAAAATCAAATTCATCCTAGAAATTATTTTGACAAAAAATATTAATTTACATCCTAATATTTATATTTAAATTTATATTAGATTATAATATTTTGAAACAAAAAAAAGAATTATAAAATTTCAAACTAAATTATAATATTTTAAAAAATGTTTAAATTAAAATTAAAATTCAAAATTTTTTTTAATATCATTAGAGATTCATCGATTAAGTATTTAATCACGTGATTATTTAATTAAAATTTTTTTATAGTTTATAAATATCAATTGGGATTGACAAGTGATGCTTAAGAGTATGTTTAATTAAGTTATTAGTTGTGATTTTTTATTATAATTTTTTAAGTTTTATATTAATTTTGATATTTTTTTATTTCTGTAATGTATTAATATATTGTTTTTTATATTTTTATACTTTTTTCGATTTCTATATTTAAAAAATTAAAAATTGTTTAATCAAGGGAGATTCCAATCTTGGTTTTGATGATAACAAAACATGCTTAATCACTAATGGTTTGAGTTTATGATGTTAATCTTAAAGT
>JAOXYD010000002.1:2856823-2869783 GCA_028565735.1 Pinacopodium congolense
CAATTTGAAAGTATTCAAAAATATTTTACAATTTAAAATATTTAAAATTAAAATTTGTGAAGTTATTAAATTTATCATAACAATTATTAAAATTTTTTCGATTATAACAAAAAAATCTTTACATTTAATTATATATATGTATATACCATAATTTGGCATAGTGAAAAAATAAATTTAATTACAATTATGTCTAGAACAAAAAGTATGTATCTTTAAAAAATTATATATATATTGAAAATATAATTAAATGATTTCAATATAATTCAACTATTATTTATAATTGAAAATATTCAATTGTAAAATATTTTTTGAATAATTAAAAATTATTTTATTGAAAATATAAATTTTACAATATAATTGTATGATTATTTATATTTTAAAATAATTTTATTTCAATAAAATAAATTTTAAATTTTAAAAGAATAAGTTATATATTTATTAATTAAACTTAGAAATTTTTATACATACTTCCTAATAAAATAATGGTGTATTAAACACTTTTTATTTTTATTAAAAATTAATTTTAACCTGAATTGAATGAATTTTAGAAGGTTGGTCATTAAATTGAAAATTTTTTAGAAGATTATTCACTGAATTGAAATTTTTTTAAAAGATTGTTCACTAAATTACAAAATTTTAAAAGTAAGAGCAATGTATACGTGGACAATAACATAACACTTTTGCTACATGAATATTGATGTGATAAGTCTGTTTCTTATGACAATATTGACTTAATGGAATTAATGTTTTCGCTTTAATTGAAAACTTTTTTAAAGTTGAATATTCAATTGAAAATTTTAAAAATTTGTTATCCAACTAAAAAAATACTAAAAAGTTTATCACTTATGTAATTATTATCTCTTTATAATATAACATAAGAAGAATATTGTGTATATTTATTGAGTGTTTTAACATTCCAAATATTTGGTTGTATATTTTAGTACTACACTACTACATATATCTTTTATTATTCTATCATTTTCTTTTATATCAAATTATTATATTTTAAGCATACATTTGGATTACAGTTCATTTCTTATCATTATATTTCTAAGAGATAAATAAATTGTCAATAATTCAAGTGTTCGTAATTGCTATCATGGAGATTAAGTGGGAGTAGCTAAGTAGTACACTTTAATACAATGATTCAATATCTATTTTATTGTATATATTTTTCAATGTTTATATCGAGAAAGTTATATTTGTATAAATTGTTTTTTTTGTGATAGATAAGTGTTGTTTTAAGATAATGAAATTTATTCTAATTAATTATGTCTTGTAAAAAGATATATATTAAATTGTGGATTAAGACGTGGAGACCACCACATCTAATAACTTTACTAATATACATTTTAAAAATAATGTAATAAGAATAACTCCTAGATGATTTATAGTATATAATGTTTCGATTTTGTTTCTCAAAACTAAACTAAAGTAAAAAAAAAAAATTTCTCTTATTATTATGCTGAATTACAAAAAGAAAAACTTCAATATAATTTAAAACTTATATCTCATTTGTATATATCTTGTTATATCTTAATATATCAAAAAATATAAGAGTGAGGTCAAATTACAAAAAAGTTTTTTAGCTTATAATATCTTAATATAATATATTTAAAATTGATACAAATCTAAAAGTTTTTACCTATATTATGGAATTGCAAAATAATCTATATAACTCGAAATACAACAATAATCATCAACATATATAATCTGTGCAATCATAATACATAGAAATTAAAATGTATTTAAAGCAAGCATACAATCATCTTTAATTAAGAGGGTCAAAGAATGTCAAATCACCGTACTAAAAACATGGCCATAAAAAATAATAGCCAAAGAAGTGAATTGAATCAACCACAAATAATTTAAAAATTAAATTTGTTGACAAAACAATTTGAAAACAATATCAGCAAGTATAACCAAAGATGTCACATATGTCCTTGTTTGTAAACATTACAAGGTAAAATTACATTTATAAATTTGGAAATAGTGTAATTTCTTAAAAAAGTATCAAGCAAATACTTGTAACCTTTTGAACTCTAATTATTATATGTTATATGATCATTTCATAAGCAGTTTGATCAAAAAATTAATTTATAAAAAGGTTCAATTTTTTTCATAATTTAAAATTTTAATGATAAGACCTTGTGGTATTTTATTATTATTACTTAATAATATTACATGAAAATCACAGTATAATCAAATAGGTATAACAACTAAAATGACACTGCAGTGAGACATATTTTAATTGAATATACATTAACTGATCCCCTAACTATAGATCACTCTACCATTTTTTATATATGTTTTGAAATCCTTTAGTACTATTAATTAGAGAGAGTTTTATTTAATCTAGACGATTTCTATTTCGTCTATTATAGTTGTGTTTGTCATACATATCAATTATTATCATTTTATTCTAAGTCGAATATTATTTTGCTATATCATAATACAAATGAAAAATCTTAACATTATTCCAATTTTAAATATATTTCAATATACATATTTCAATTCATTGGTCACATTTATAATTTGACCTTAATCTTATATTCGTTGACACATTTAGATATTTCAATAAGGTACAAAATTTTATTCCCAACAATTTTTATTACAGTTTACATAAGTTAAAAAAATATTTTCCTTTTGATATAAAATTTAGAGAAATTGATATTAAAAAATAAATATACACAATTATAATTGATTTATGTCGCACATAACATCTATTTTTAATATCTCTTATAGGGATCAAATGATGAACATCAAGTTTCCAGATCAAATACTCTTTGAATATTAACCATTATAGTATCATCTTAATCTCTTAACATTTATTATCCATTTTTTTGTTATAATACATGCTATTTATCCAAAAAATGAGAATATTAACAAAGAAAAATTTTATATTATACATTTATTAATCACTAATTTTTAAAATCAAAACTAAAAAAATTAAAAACAAAGACTACATATTGTAATAATATCTTATCCGCACATAATTCGAACTAAATTTTGTTAAATAAGATTAAAAAATTACACCTAGTTGTTCGAAAGTTGAATAACTTATTCAAACATTCAAAAGCTTACTCAGAAAGATTAAACTCTTTGCTTATACTAAAATGGCTGACAAAACAAATAAGTATCCTTGTTTAATTGATTTCTAGTGATCGATCTGCATTTTTATATAAGTTGATAATTGATCGTGGAGTAATCACTAAAATTCATGATATATTCACACCTAGCAATAACATGCGTAGTGTGGACAGGGCCGCCACCACTGGCGGGGCTTATGAACAAAGAAGATCGATCTCACTGGTGACTCCGCCCTGATGGGAGCTGCGACGTTTTCATGTAATTTGTGTGGTGCTTCTTGCACAGGAGGCGGAAAGGTCACGATAAGAGGGAAGTTGGCGCCAGGATGTGGCGGCGGTGATGGAGTACAAGGATCTATATATATATACGTGGTAATTGAAACTAGGCTGTCTCAGTGTTTAAAGTTTGATAATTTCTTACCGTCATGACAAAGCTCGTATAAGTTTATTCATTAGTGCTAACTAGAACTTGCATCATAAATATATTTTTTATCATCTAAGAGTATTCATTTAGCAGGCTTGTCCTTACCACTGCCCATTATAGCATCTCTAGCTGACTTAAAAGTGTTTGTCACTGCAGTAGCTGCAGTATTCATCAGACCGCCTCCGCTTCCCGGCTTTCTATTATGGCGAGTAAGATGAACCACTCCCACCTTCTCCTTAGAAGGTTCTCCTTCTTGACCCGCCTGCAACCGGTGGTCTACCGTTTCCACCATCGTCTCTATTGCTCCTCCTTCGTTAATCTTCTCTGTTCCCTGCCAAATGCATCAGAAGGACGCTTAATTACTTGTCATTTTCTACTTTGAATTGAATGTGTAACACGACCTAGTGCAATACTTTTGTATTCATGATGGCGAGAAATTCCAAATAACTTGTTGCAGTCACCGCGTCGGCCACTCTATGGTATATACCGTGTATTTATCATCTTCTGGTTTCTTAGACGCTAGTGACTTATGATGAACACGTACTACATGCGTTGGCTGTTCCTGGTTGCCTTATTGATGACAATCTCAGGCAGATGGACACGTTACCGTAGTTGAGTTTTTTCAAATAAAAATATTTGATAGTCCTTATAACACATGAAATTATGTAATTAAACACTTTTTTTTAATGCCAATGAACCTGACGAAGTAAGACATAAACATGCTTCTAATATTCGAATTATAAGCAAATTCAAAATGGGAAGTCGACCCAAGTTTTAAGGAAACGCACTAGTATAATGTTTTGTCTAACACAGAAATTTTCTTCGGTAGAAAATGTTTTCCTGAAAAAGTGGTTGATGTGGCTGTTTAAAATGTGTCATAAATTGCTGGGATGATGATGCTGATCGGTCCTGCATTACACATTTAATAGAGAGCACAGTTTGCCCGTTTAATTATTTTTAATTTTTTAATATATATATATATTTATACTATTTATTTTAGTTTTCATATTTAATTTATGTGTTTTTTTATTTTTATATAATATATTTTTCAATTTTCATATTTAAAAAAAGAGAAATTAAAATAAAAAATTAGAAAAGTTTTTAAACAATCACTTAAATGATATGAAACTGATTATGCTTGAATTATAATGTGTAAAATATGTCATAAATAATTATTAATTACACTCAACTCTAGGCCTTGTTTGGTTTGGCTTTCTTGTTTGGTTTTAGTTTCTTATTTTTTTAAACACAAAAATCGATAAAGAAAACACACTAATACATCACAGAAATCGATAAAAAAAATACAATTACCAATACAAAAATACAACAACCACAATACAAAACTACAATACACAACCCAACTAAACATCCCCTTTGTTTGACTTTTTTTTAATTGTACTTCTTTTTTTAAAAAATTATTATTTATTCATGTTATATTATTTTATTTAGAGCATAATTTTTTAAAGATTTTATTAATTAATTTACTCCAAGATAATAGTATTGAAATTGCAAAATCTTAATGAAATAAAATAAATAATAATAATAATAATACAAAATTACAAATTAAAAAGATTAAAATTAAAAAATTGTACCAAAATTTTAGCTATAATTATTACTTATTTGTGTTTGGGTGCTTCCCTATTTTGTTACAAAGGTTGTTGAAAAACGTGCAAGTTCTTAAAATTTAGACAAAACATATAATTTGTCCTCTAATTTTTTTAAAAAAGTTTAAATTGCTTCCTAACGTTTTTGAAGATATCACTTTACTTCTTAACGTTTGCAAAATGATATATTTTACCCTATAACGTTACAAAATAATACACATTACTCTCTAACGTTTACAAAATGATACAATTTGCTTTCTTAATACTAATTCTATTAAAATCTTATTAGATAAATGTTGATTTTCTCAATATTCTATAAATGAAATATTAACCAATCATTAAAAAAGTAATTTACAAAATTTTAATGAAATTAGTATTAAATGAACAATTTACACAATTTTGAAAACTTTAAGGGGTAAAATACACTATTTTACAAACGTTAATGGGTAAAGTGATACCTTCAAAAACGTTATGGGGCAATATAAACATTTTAAAAAATGTTAGAGGGCAAATTATACATTTTGCCTAAAATTTAAATGAATTATAGCCCAAAAAACTTGTATATTTTTTGTTTAGTAAACTCTATGTTTAGTAAAGGATTAACTATATTTGTAGTCTTAAACCTTTTATCATTTTCTCAATTGAATTCTACACTTATAAGGATTAATCAAATGTAATCATTTCGCGTAGGTATAAGATTACCTTTGATTAATCCACATAGTTACAGTTTTTAATTAAAAATTTGTGAAAGGTTTTAGAACTACAAATATGGTTATCCGGATAACTATATTTGTAGTTATAAACTTTTCAAAATTTTTTCAGTTAAATCCTATACCTATACAGATTATTCAAAGGCTGTCTCTCCATATACATTTAAGACTACCTTTGATTAATCTATAAAAATATAAGACTTCAATAGGAAGTCTTAAAAGTATAAAACTCAATAATAATGAAAGGTTTATGATTACAAATATAATTATCCCTTATTAAAGAGATATAAATAAAAAAATTGAACTTAATCCAATAAAACTTAACAAATTTAAATGTAATTTGATTTCTTAGATTGACAATTACATAGCCAATTTGGGCTCTCATAGATCAATCTGGAATTGAGCCCACTTAAGACACTTGAGCATAATTGTTTATGGTCTTGTGGGTGAGTTTATAAGAGAGTTAAAATGGATTGCAAGTTATACTTAGCTTTTACATAGTAATGTTGATTTCACCACCAATTAAACATGTATTTGAAATTTTTTCCCATGCATACCAGAATGTTATTTCACCTTAATAATGGCCAAAAAATGCATTTTAAGCTCTAAGATTTTAATCAATATTTAGGTCAGGTTCTAATATTTCATAATATTCAGGTCAAATCTTAACGTTTCAGACACGTTAAAAAACAAGCATAACGTTTCAAAAACATTCAAAAGCAACCTTGAACCATATTCTGTTAACTGGAACCGTTAACCGTCACATAGCAGTGTCACGTGACAGCATATAATTAGTCCATGAGCATATGTGGACCTTACATGTTACATAGCATATATTTTTTTAAATTTTATGTGTGAGTTCTACAATGCCACATGGACTATCACGTGGCGGTAGGGATCCATCTGTCCAATCATGTTCTGCCACATGACAGTGGTGCATTAGTATAAAGTTTAATACTAATATGTTATAAGAGTTAGCAATCTACCACTTTAAAAAACCTTTCAGAGGGTTGTGGTTGTGGGTTCGAATCTTCCTGGATGCAGTAGTGTTTTATAGTTCTATTCTTTAAATCAACATTGTTTTGATTGGAAAAACATTGTTTAACGGCTCCTAAGCAATTTCGAACTGCTGACCTCTTCCACTTAACTTTGGCGCCTCACCAACTGGTCTATAATTCCACTATAATAATTATTATAATGTTAATTTTATATCAACATTAAAAAGCTTAGAATGGGAGAGCCACATGACAGAATACAATTGGATAGATAGATCCCATAGTGTCATGTAGACAGCCCCAAATTTTTTTTTTAAAATGTCATGTGCCACTGCCATGTCACGTGGCAATGCCACATGACATGTAAGGTTCACATGTGCACATGTATCAATAAGATACTATCGCGCAGCAGTTAACAATTCTAATTAATAGAATGGGGCATAGGGTTATTTTTGTCACGTGGTCGTTAATAGTTCTAATTAATAGAAAGAGAGTTTAAAGTTATTTTTTAATATTTTTAAAATATTATGAGTATTTTTAAATGTTTATAAAACATTAAAATTTAATTTGAATGCTCTCCAATATTAAAGACTTACCTAAATATTAGTTAAAAATTTAAAGTCTAAAATATACTTTTTATCCAGAATAATTAATTGGATTGTTTCAAGTGAAATGATTGATACGCTTTAATGCTAGATTATATATATATAGATGTTATGTACTAATTAGCAAAAAAAAAAAAACCTTACCCTAGAAGTATTTTGAAATATTTCCTGCTGTTGATGTCTTTAACATTATTTTCTTTCATGTTACTCGTACACTTGAATAACAATGTGGAATTTTCCTCGCGGTAGACCTATGCTTCCGTGCCCCGAACAATGGGTGACGCGATCTAGACCTTCTGATCGTGATCGCAATCCCTACTTGACCAAGGCGAATGGATTGAAAGTCTTAACTGCTTTAATTTGTGCTTGCTCTCGACTTAGATTCGTCGTTGACTTTTTCACTTTACTTGTCGCCCTAATTTTTATTCGATATTTTGTGATTAATTTAAAATTAAATAGTATAAATTAGTTTTATTGATATAAATCAGTATTTTATACGACACAATTTTTATTTAATTAATACCGAATAAGAGTTCGGTTCCGTCAGTACAAACTAATTTTTAAAACATGTAGGATGTTAAAATAATGGTCTAAGTTTTACTTAATCTAATATTTGTAAAGCACTTAATCTAATATTTGTAAAGATACTATCTACTAGAAGAGATTAATTACTAAGATGCAGTATGGGAATGAAATATATATTAGGTCAGCTTTCGTAAGTAGTTGTTATGTAATGAAAATAAATTGGTGCCCCTTTCCTACCATAATCAATGCAGTATATGGAAAGTGAACACAAAGTTTTGAAAATTATGCAAATGTATAAAGGATGGTCAGAGCTCTCACATTATAAGAATCATAGCCCCTAGACTTTTCACGCTCCTTTCGGCATAGACTAAATCCACGGGCCTAAAACATAAATGCATTGTTAGACCTCCATTCACGCCATAGAAGACTGATTCCTCAAGACTAAGACAAAATGATCCATAAATAATTGCTTGTGTTTAATTGGTTAGTCAATTTACAAATTAAATACATTTAATAGAATGCTTTTTTTTATATAAAGACAATATTTGATGGTTGTTTTGAGGTAGCCATCACATATAAAATTATCTAAATTTCATTTCAGTTCCCCCATGCCCATTAAACTTGGATTTATTAGATTGTTGATAGCTCATGGCTAAACGAAGAAAGAAAGACTCGAGCCAACTTCAGACCAAGTTGAACCTCAGATGTGGTAGTAAGGTGCAGGTGATCTGCTTTGAGAGTGAGTCCTTTGGCATCTACCGTCTTGACGTTAGGCAGGTTTATTCCAAGCTGAGCTTTTCTCACAATCTCAATGAATTTGCCTTCTCCTGATGTGAGTGCAACCTGCAACC
Source organism: Pinacopodium congolense (assembly GCA_028565735.1). Taxonomy (NCBI): domain Eukaryota; kingdom Viridiplantae; phylum Streptophyta; class Magnoliopsida; order Malpighiales; family Erythroxylaceae; genus Pinacopodium; species Pinacopodium congolense. The sequence continues at coordinate 2,865,627 of JAOXYD010000002.1, forward strand.
AATAACTTGAGAAGTTCAATACCCGCAAATCAAGGTTCAATTGAAGATCATAATTATGGGTAAAATAACAATTGAGCCTTGATTTGTGGCATCTTATTAGAAATGATTCTAATAATAACATGACAATGGCAAAGCAAATGAATAAAAGGTTATTTTCATGATGTCTTTTTCAATCATTACTCTTAACCAAAAAGCCAAAACAAAGAACATTCTGTGCAGTGGACGGCAGCGCTAATATTGTCGTGGCCGTAATACTAATAATACCTTGGGGACAAACTGAAGAGCGTGAAATTTTAAGTTATTTGAGATTGTATTGCCTCAGTTTTTCCATTAGAACTTAATTTTCTTCAATATTGAGAAACAAGCAGATAAATATTTTTCTTTGCAATCAAACAGTATAAGTATAAGATTAAAAGGAAGAGCTAAAGGCTGTGCAATAAGCCCCAGAACATTGAAAAAATAAGAGATGCATTAGTTTTCTACGATGACTGAAATAGTTTCTCTATGTCATTAATCATAGATGATGCCTATCATTTATTGATTGAACCGAAAAGAATTTAAATACTATATATGATTGGTCATTAAAGCTGTTACATCCGCGTTTATGTTATTCTTGGTTTCCTTTTCTTAAAATCATTCAAATGTTTTTGAAGACGAGGATTAGCAAAAAAAAAAAAGAAAAGGAAAAATAGATTTCGCAAACCTGGATTACAGGCAAAGACGGAATGTTAAGATCTGAACGCAGGTTCCTGATGAGCCTCTCCATATTCTTCTTATAATCTTCGGCGTCTTGTTTTTTCACTGTATCACTCTCTCCCTGATACCACAAAACGGCTCTGATGACTCCACCATTCTTCACCGACTCATTAGCTCTGGTCACCAATTTACTGTAAAGTTTTGCTCCACGAGCCCACTCACTGATTTTGGTCCCACCAACAGCACAAGGGACCAAACCCACAGCGCCACGTTTACAGCCATCAGCAACTATTGCGTTGGCAAACGCCATTCCTGGTCCAACCCCACAAGTTTTGCCTCTGTCAATGTCTGCATGAAGTGGTTCGCGAGCGATTTCCCATTTGAGCTGAGCACTGAATCTAAAGATCGACGGATTGGGCGTGCACTGAGTCGGAACGTAGCCGTTCCATTTGCCGCTTTCCACGCCTCCCCGACCGGCCATGTTGCTCTGGCCTGCCAGAATGAAGATGTCCTTGGGACCGTCAGTTGTTGAATTCAAACATGGGATGAGCAACACAACGATGAATAATAGTGAAATTACCCTCGACATTGCAATAATGGTGTTTTCGCGGATGCCCACGACGTTAGACACTCATTCTTCTGCTTTACAGGGAATGTAGCGGGATATCTGTTCAGCGAATTTTCAAATCACGTTTAAAAGAAGGCTTTTGTCGCATCAGACGACTTTGAAATGATGATATTGGATAGGTTGCAGTAACCTCCAAGCAAATACTTAATTTGAAAATGTCATCCGTATTAAATATTTTTAATTTAATCTTTAATCAATATAGTTAAGAGACTTTTTGCTTACAACTTCGTCTTTTACAATATTTCAAATTTGAGGTTTTTATTTTTATTTTTTTGGTATATACTAAGTTCTCTAATTTTGGTTTAGCAGAAACTGTGAGTAATCTGAAGGTAGCACTTGCAAATCCAAAAATGAAAAATGGTGTGGAGGTTGGAAGGTTGCTTCTAAATTCTAATAGACATAGAGATTCCAATTGCCTGAAAGAAAATATGGCTAGTATACATCGTTACTGATGATTTCCTTGACATGGGTTTAAACAGTAACGTGGGGAGTATTTTCCAAATATATACACTATTAATATATGAGGTAATTCCTGTAGTTTGTTAAACTATCATTTTATTTTTTATAGTTTGAAAATTATCATTTCAGTTTTTAAACTTTTATTTTTATTTTAATCATCAGTTCTTTATTAGATTTACTTATGTGGACTAATGAAAATTTGACATGTATCTATGCCACATCAGTAAAATCTGATAAAGGATTATGATTAAAAAAAATGTATAAAATTAAAATGATAGTTTTCAAATCATAAGGACTAAAATGATAATTTGAAAAATCACAGGAACTATCCATGATATTAACCCAACTATATAATTCTGAATGAAAAAAATTTAGATTAAATTTCTTATTTTTATTTTTATATTTTATTTTTTAAATATGAAAACTAATACAATTTATTTTTATCTATTTTTATTCAATTTTATTATTTTTGTTCTTTTAATTAATTTTGTATATTTTTATTAAATTATTTTCATTAATTTTTATATTTTTTAAAAAATAAAAATAAAAAAGGTTACTAAACAAACTTTTAATTACAAGTTGTAACTGGATTATGTAGCCCAATTATATTCTCCATATTAATTCCATTAACTATTAGACCTTTGAGTTCCAGCCCACTTTTGTTGCCCAATTTTGCAATTTTGCGCATATTGTTTTGTCCAAGGAAATTTGGGGCTTGAATGGGTGGCCCCATGTTGAAATTATGGGTTTCCCACAGAAGTGAAAGGCCACAGCACACAAATGAGGAACTGAATGCTCCAGCTTGACCTGTCGTGGCAGAGTTGTTGTATAGTCAATTTTAATTTAGTTAGATTGTACCATCAAGTTCGCCATTCTATAGCCATCTTCGTTGAATCGAGAATTTAGAGGTCCCCCTACTCAATGGGCAAATCGGCGCTAAACATCTCCAGTGTATAGTCAAAACATTACAAGATAACATGTGGGAACTTCGCTGGCATTCGCTTTATTCTCTATTGACATTACAAATGATTCATCACTTACATGAAGTTTTCAGAGTACAGCAATTCACTAGATGCCATTCGGCCAATTTCGCATGTCACGTGTTAGTTATGAGATTCAATAATTGAATTGTAGAAGGCCTAAACCGTAAGCAAAAAGGCTATAGTTAATGGACCTAGGGAAATGAATAGCGGTACAAAATTAGAAAGTCTTCCTGCAGAATTCCTACTGAGATGTAATGTCGAGTTTGGTAAGGACTCCAGGAATGCATCAGCCAATATCTGACCAAGCTTAACCTGAGACGATGTTGTGAGATGCAATCCGTCTGGTTCTAGCGGAAATCCCTTGGCGTCCACACAATGCACGTAGGGAAGGTTCATTTGCAGCTGAGCTTCTCTCACGGTCTCCAAATATGGTCCCATTCCTGATGCTAGAGCCACCTGCACATTTTTCCCAATCTTAGAACTACAGAAAAGCCATCATGAATCAAGAAGTTAAAAGGTTTCATGAAACCTTCATCCATACCTGGAAAATTGGAAGCGAAGACTGCTGCAAATCGGAACGGATATCAGTGAATAACTTCTCTAATCGACCCTTATACACATCAGAGTCCTCTCTTGTAATCGTGTCAGATTCTCCTTGATACCATAGCATTCCTCTGAGCACCCCACCGCTGTTCAACGCCGCCTGAGTTCTTCTCACCAATTGTTCGTAAAGAAAGCTTCCCTTCGCCCATTGTTGTATGTTAGTCCCACCAACAGCACATGGCACGAGACCCACCACTCCAAAGTTTGGAACTTTCGTTAAGACGGCATTGGAAAAGGGCATTCCCGGTCCAATCCCATTAGTCTTGTTGTAATCAATGTCGACATGGAGAGGCTCATGGGCTGTGACCCATGTGAAGCTGGCGGTTAGCCGGAGAATTGACGGGTTTGGTTGGCACTGTGGAGGCACAACGCCGTCCCAGATTAGGCGGTGGGATTTTGTGTCGTTGAATACGCCTCCCCGACCGGCCATGTTGCTCTGTCCGGCGAGGATAAATATATTGATGGGTGATTGTTGGGCGGTGACTAGTTGATTGTCTTGAACCAGAAGTAGAGACAACCATAAGAAGAAGTAAAGCATTATTCTCTCACTTTTCTGCTCTGTTTCGCTTTTTACCTCTCAGCCTCGACTCTTTCTGAAAGCGAAGTGGTGCTATTTTCTTTCGTTACCCTTTACTCTTCAAAAAATAGTTAATTGGGGATTAACATTTATATACTATTTTGGTGCACCGGTTCCACGTGGTTTAATTTCTTAGGGGCCGTTTGGTAATATTTTTGTTTTTTCGTTTTTATTTTTTATTTTTATTTCTTATTTTTGTGTTTCTGTTTTT
>JAOXYD010000002.1:2902047-2912154 GCA_028565735.1 Pinacopodium congolense
GACTGTGGCCGGTGATCATTTCCAACACAACAATCCCGTAGCTATAAACATCCACCTTGGATGTGATTGGTAAATTGGACACCCACTCAGGAGCCATGTAACCTCTTGTTCCTCTTATTTTTGAGAAGTTCAAGTTTCTAAGTTCATCTCTGTTTAGTAGCTTTGATAAACCGAAATCTGACACCTTGGGTTGGAAGTCTGAGTCTAATAGTATGTTCTGAGGCTTGATGTCACAATGAAGAACCCATTCCAGGCATTCTTCGTGGAGATAGGCGAGGCCTCTTGCTGTGCCTAGGGCAATCTGAAACTTTTTATGGCAGTCAATTGAATGAGAAGAGAGATATTCAGCCAAAGATCCTTTCTCCAAATATTCATAAACTAAAAGCCTATGCTTTCCTTGAACGCAGTATCCCCACATCTCTATCAGATTCATGTGATTAAGCTTCCCAATGGTACCTACTTCTGCTAGGAATTCTGCTTCTCCTTGATTGGCTTCGTAGAGTCTTTTAACAGCTGCAACTCGATCATCCGGTAGTGTACCTTTGTAAACAATCCCACTTGCCCCTCTCCCAGTTTCTTCACTGAAATTCCCTGTTGCCTTCTTCAACTCTGAGTAAGTGAATCTTTTGAATCCAGTCAATGCAAGGTGGTAGCTTTCTGTAGCTTCATTATGATTCTTCCGGGATTTGATCAAGTAAATTAAAATCACGAAAATAACAAGAAACTCAGCAACTCCTATTCCACAGGCAACCCAAAGCAGAGACCTGGAGGTTCCATTTTCACGATTTTTTGGGTATCTTCTGTCCAACTGCTTATGATTATTGGCAGGGCATGATAGCTCCATCTCCACAGGTACCACATTGGCACGGGACGAAAGAGCTTTCGGGAGTCTTACATAGAAGTCACCAGGAAAATTGGGTGAAACATACCCATTGAGCAATAAGTTCTTCAGATAGCAATAAGGAAATCCTTCGCTTTTCATTGACCTGAACTGAAAGCCTTCACATTCTGCTACTTGCAAACAAAATTCCTCACAGTTTTTGAAGGTGGAATTCTTCTGAAACATAAAATCATAACCATAAATTTCCACATGGCGTAGACGAACAAAACTACTCTCTGTAATGAGGGTGGCGGGATTGAATAGGGGTTCGCAGCCATAAGACCAATCGGTGTTGTCCTTCACTCTGTACCCTGGAAGGCAAGAGCATTTCCTGCCAAAACGAGGTACATAAATGCACAAACTATTAGGTCCACAAATGCCAGGAATTGTGCACGGTTGAGATATGGCTTGCCATGAAATAACCCAAGCATTGTTTCCCTCTGCTCGACTATAAAGTCGAAGATTCCCGTCAAAATCAATAGTTAATCTTCTCTGCAGCACTACTCCATAATCCATGGTCACAAAGGTCAGATTATCAGTTGACCTGAATTTACCAAATACGTCAAACCACGCAACTCTGCTGTTGTTGAAGGTGGACCTCCCAGAGTCCCAACTCACTTTAGCGGGGTCTGGCCAGTAGACATTAGAAACCTCGACACCATCAAAAAGAAGTCTCATGACGTTATCATTGTCGAAATATAGTCTGTAGAACCCAGAAGAAAAGTTGCATTGACTTCTGGAGGAGATGAGTTTCGTCTCTTTTGTGAGGAGTTGCAAAGGAAGAAGGGTATCCGTCGGGAAATCAAAGCTTTGCCACAAAATAGCATTCCCCTCCTGGCGTAGAAGAAGGTTACCGGTGTCATGAAGGTATAACTCCACGGAGGAGTTTGAGAAAGTGCCAGAGGACCAAACGATGGAACGACCAGCATCAGTTAAAATTAAATTTCCCGTTCTGAGTAGGGACAGCTTTGAGCGCTTTCCATTAACTGGAAAGTCACGGTTGGCCATCCAAACCACAGTGCAATTATTATCGCACGAAGGTTTGCTGAACCATATGGCAAAGTAATATGCGTTGCAATAACGATCACCAGCCGGGTAAAAGCCGGCGGTAAATTCCCCACTCGATGAAATCAATACTTCTTCTCCAATATTTTCCACAGAAAGAGTGGATCCTCGATCCAGAGAACTGGATGTGGAACTCGAAATTGGTGGTGATAGCAGCAAACCCACAACAATCAAGGAAAAGATGTACTCGTTGCCACCCATTGGAACTTTTGCGGAAGTCTAAATTGAGACGGTGTTATAGCTAGTGCCAATTGTTCTTTTTCTAGATATATTCAATTGGCAGATGGATGGAGAATCTGAAGCGGGTTAAACTAAAAGATTTCATGTAACGTTTAAGTAGTTTGTGCATGTTGAGTCAAATCTCATAATTCATTAAAGGTCAGAGAGTTCCGTCAAAATTGAGAACTGGAAAGATTCAGGCCGCCATCCTCAGAAGCCAATTTCAATAACATCATTCGGTTCACCATAAACCAATTTCACTTCAATGACGATTAGACATGACGGTTTGGTATAAGGCTGCTGTGTACTATGAGTTATAGCCTTGACTATGATATACAGAATTGATGGACTTCTTTTGCAAGTCAGCAGAACTGTTAATGGAAAGCAATACAGAAGAAGAGATAAGCCTGCGTTCTACGTTCACTTTCACAATAATGACGATAGATGAACAACATACATCTTTAGCTGTCTTTTATTGACTCATTAATGAAGGAAGGTTCTAATATGAAACATCAAGAGTTATTTGTGATAAGAAACTACACAGCGAGTTATTGCTGGCTGCAGAAGAAAGGAATAGCCCAGGTCGTCGCATTTTGATATCCTAAATCCACTACAAGGGTTCATTTCTTACGCCAGATAAAACGATTTCTAAATCTCAGAGAAGGGATACATAAAGACAGGTCGAAAGGAATCTACCTACAGCTGTAGTTATTTGCAAAGAAACGAAACGATTGCCTGTGGCCCTGTACAAGGTGATCTTATCTACTAGTGCTTGTATCAGCCCTGGTAAGTGGCCATGAAAAACGTGCTCTGGTTCTTCTGCAAAAACCTGTATGTTTACAATACACAAATCAATACAGCTTAGAACTATTTTACTATATCAGAACGGCAGTGTAAGAGATTAACAGAAGAAGAAGGCATCCTCTGATCCTCTTAGAACAAGGTAACTCCCAGATGAGTAAGCTAATCAACTCAATATGCAAGATCAATAATGGACATTCTTTTTGGAATTGCTTTTTGTTTCCATGAGATAACCATACTTTTTCTTATCAGAAGGAACTGCAAAAAGATGGAACTTCAAACATGCGACTTTGCCATTCATCAAGGCAAGAATGCAATTGCACAACATAGAGACAGCTAATGAAAACCAAAAGCCCGTTTGTACTTCCCATTCCCCTGAATAGTAGTAATATAGAAGTTGGAGAACATATTAGATAGCATTTTCACTGAAATGAAAGCTCTCGGGGCCAAAATATGAACTGTTAGGAAACACTAGACTTCAACATTTCACCGGATATTGACAACAAAACTATAAGGTTAAAAAGATAAAGACAACCAACAATTACATCAATGAATTTCTTCCTGATTTATCAGTACTCAGGATTTGAAACAAAATTACATACTTGAGAAAGTCGACTAGTATTTTTTGCAATTCCATTAACGTGTCCTCCTCAATGTTTGCATAAGCTAATAGCTCAGGCAACTTAACTGCAAATGCCATAAAAGATATATTAACTCCACTAATATGGCTATCACTTCAGCTTGCCAGACATTGCAGTAACAGATTCGTGTTCAAGAAGTATCCACCAAAAAGAACATAGGACACTTTCAACATTAACAGCAATCTGCATACAAATAATAAGCTATGCTACAAAGTGTTAAAACCTATTCTTTTCCAGCATGCCATATATAAACTCGGAACATTTTCTGTCTGCACTATAAAATTGCAGAAATAGAACTGTAGTATAGTGATGCTCCAACAATAAAATCAAGTATTTCAAATTTAAGGAAAATTTGATTTCTCAAGAAAGGAAGACGTCTGAGGCAAAACTGATAAGGCTTTTCAAATTCTTTAATTAAAATAAAGGTCAAGTGCTTCTAAGAACGAATCAGTTAAGACACATCATCAAGGCCAAAGAATCCAATTTCAGATGTACTGATATTCCTTGCAAAGACAATATCTTCCTTTTCAGATACAAGAAACCAGAACAATAAAACAGGAACTATTCCAAAAAGTCCCTGGAATAGGCATACCAAACAGGCGTAAAAGATGTTCAGCACCATAAACTGATGATGGAGAGACATTCTCACTAGTTGCATCAACATGTTGTTGGCGCTCACTTTTGTACAGAAGCATCACAGGCAATGCTTTGTTGAAGTAGCACCGCAATCCATTCATTATTTCTTCAACTGATTCAGCTGTCCTACATCACCAAATCATGAAGCATAAAATGCATCAGTAAGATCATGATTAACCTTGCACTGCACACTAAACCACTCAAGGTCAAATATTGCAAGCCAAGTTCAGTGATTAGAAATCCAATGGTTACCTCAAGTTCAACATGTACAAAAGGACAACAAAAGGACAATCTCTTGTCTTGGTTTACAATTCAGTATTTTCAGACTAGTTCTATTTTTGGATATTTGAGATACTTCTTCCCTTAAACCAGCCTAAAGAGGGAAGTGAATCACATAATAGGAAACTAGAAAAAGTAAATGCACGTTGAATGAAAAATGATATTAAGGGCATGAAAAACCAGTATCCATTTAATGAAGGGAGAAAAAAACATTTAAGATTTACGAAATGTTATCCATTTGCTAACCTAAAATTAAAAATCCCCATCAAATTTTAACCCCATCAAATTTTAAGAAAAATTTACAGCTTTGGAGGAAAGTTAGCATAATTTTAAATATATATATAATAGTAATAATAAAGTCTGTGAACTTACATATCATATTTCTTTAACCTATGATTAACATACTTCTTCAGAATGTCATCCACATTTGGTTTGCGGGGAAGTTCCACAAGCTGAAACAGAAAATGTAAATCAAATCATAGCATTGACTAGGAAAAGTGGCAGACGCTCATCATGAACAAAGTAAAATCATGTGAAGACTAGAATTATCAAACTTTCATATAAAAAAGGATAGAGTATTGATCTCGGAATATGCATATATCTAATCTCAAGCTGAGAAATAGAGATAAGAAATGCATTTGGTCTTGTTACTCACAAGCTACAATCAAATAATCAAAAAAGACTGAAATGAACATCTTAGAAACTGAATATAAATGGGATCAATACCTTCCCCAAGTGAGTGATAAATTCACAATCATCAACAAGTTGATTCTTCAAAGCTGCTGGAAGTTGTAGATTTATGAGCCTTTTCATGGATATAGCACCTTTATCCTAACAATTCATTTATGGCAGCATAAGCAAAAGAACATATAAACATAAAAGGCAAACGTCTCAAATAGCTAATAATCATAAAGCATTGAACAGAACACATCTTCATCCTACTTAATTTTTACCCCTTGTGTATATTTTGATTGTCATCGGTAATCAATTAATTTTTACCCCATGTGTATATGTTGATTGTCATCGGTAATCAACACAAGATAGTGTATTAGGAAGGAACATCCAAATTTTACCTTATTAAGGAAATCATTTTTCCGCTTCTTGCCCCTTGCAACTACACAAAAGTTTCGAATTGGCTTAAAAGAAAAACAAAGGACAAGCCCAAAATAGAATTCATATTCAAACTGAAAATGCATAATGTTTTATGGATATCCATGCATAAAAAACATTGAATTGGTATGAAACATAGGTTACACAAAAGATATCTAACCATTGGAACTTTTTGGTTTGATCTGCGATGTACGAATTGACTTTGTGTTTCTTTCTGCACCCTGTTTCTTGTTAAGGGCCTGCTGTTTCAGCAGATTCTCCTCGTTAAACTTCAACAAGCGGTCCACTCTAACCCATTCATCCCAACTGTTTGGAATTATAAGTCGAAGAAGAATATGTGACTAGTAGATTAAGCCAGTTAAAAAAGAAAATACTTAGCATGTTCCCTTCCTGAGCTGATACTAATTCTTCCCTCCTTTAAATAATATAGGACAATACTCAGTTACAAATGTACTACAATCATTTGCTATCTTGCAGGTACATTCCAAAAGCTATGAAACATAAAATATGCATCTAAGAGTGTGACCTAATTAAGGGGAAAACAGACAAAAAGAATTAGATTAATAAGCATCCTCCATAGACAGCACAACAACTTGATGTACTCCAAGAAGAAGTTGATCCACGTCTCTGAGAATATTTGCTGGTTGTTATAAACAATAATTCAACCATTTTTCTACACAACTCTTCTTGAAACAAGGGTGGAGAAAGTTAGAATATGAGACAGTAATATACAATCACCAAATTAGAACACAAGCATCTGATCCAGTAATCACTCTGTCCCTTGAATATTATAATTCAGTTACATGAAAGGTGTGACTGACCTTTTGTTCCATCCCTGTAAAACAATAATGAAAGAATACAAGATTATGACACTTAGGCAACCAAGTATCTTTCAGAACTTGCCCAGAAACAAAGTTAGATGGGTTAAAATCAGAAGGCATTAAATATGACATGGTAAAATAGTATTACAAAGAAGTAAAGAAAAATCAGAGTCACAGAGTTAATGCTTACCAAATAATGAACATAATATCTCCATTCCCTGAATCGATATTCAACTTTTACCACCTTCAGAAGAAAACAAGCAGTATACATAGTTAGTTAACAAGAAATAATTATGAATGGTCAAAGTTATTACAAAATGTGGATTCTAATGCATAAGTAAAAAGTTAAGGAGACGTTTGGTTCAGCTTTTTATTTTCATTTTCAATTTTTATTTTTATGTGTTTTTATTGGTTCTTACATGTTTTTTTTTTTAGATTTCCGTGTCCTTTTTTTTGTTTCTGTTTTTTCTGTTTTTGTGTTTATAAAAATAGAAACAAAAAACCAAAATCATAATCAAAACCAAACATCCCCTAAGGTTGGCAATAGTCATCCTTGAAATAGTTTTCATTGTTAATAGTAGTTAAAAGGAAAAACACCTTTACTCTGACAAACAATTAAACACACCCGCTCATAAGTTCTCTGCACTACATTAATTTCAGTGCATTTTCTCTTTTCAATAACCAATAGAAAGAAACTGAAAGTTGGTTTGTCAAGTATTCCACTAGGAACAATCATGTGACCACCTTTAAGGTCAATCAGATAAAATTAATTTATTCACCAAAGTGAAACGTAAATGAAATAAGCTACACAGCATATGGACAAAGCATCCTTGGCTCCAAACACTTGAAGGAGAATAATTCAACGGTAGGCCATCTTCAAATACGTTACATGCACATGCATATGCCTATCTATTTCTTCATAGAACGCCTTAGGTGAATATCGACATAATGTTACAAAATAGGATGAGAAATTGTGACTAAACTCACAAACAAAACCATCCTGCCAGTAAAATTTAGGGTCACCAAAATTCAACGGATGTTAAGGTATGCATGGGGACCCTTAATAAGACCACGGAAATCAGTAGCAAGGCATCAAATGTGCCAAGATGGAGAGGAAATGCATGCAAAAGGCAACATCTTTCCGGCTCTAAGAACAAATATCCCAATTCGACTTAACGTTTTTGCACAGAAATTCGCGTGTACCAGGAAAGACAAATTTCAACACAACAAAGGCTATTCCTTTTCTATAAATTCGTTTTGTATCCATTCACCGTATAAAATCCTGCAAATGATTGCAGATAAATGAAACGTAAAGACAAACATATAAAACGCAAGAGTACAACCTTGGCTTCATAAATCCGTTTCTAGTGATAAGCAAGAACCTTTTCCCCTTCTTCAAAGAGAGCGGAGGAAGGAGGAGGAGGCCGGGGAGGGACTTCATCGTCGGTTTCGGTTTCTGGGTCGGAATCCGTCTTAGTGTTGGAGCCATCGGATATAGTAACAGAGTCGTCGTCATCGAACTCCGTCTTGGAGCTTCCCATTTTGGGTTATATGAGGTCGTTTGATCCCTTACTGATCTTTGCTCTGTTATGTATCTTTTCCGTACCTGGCGTGGGCATATGGTTGGGAAGTCTACGCCCAATCAAGACTTCTCAATCTGAGCTGAATAACTAAAAGGGCCTAAACCCAACCTGCAAATTCACAGAAACTCACAAATCATTACGACCATAACAATTAAAAGCCTATGAAGCCTGGATCGATCGACCGATCGATGGATTAACCCGGATTTGCTGTTTTTAAGCCCCAAATAGAGTAATTTGTGGATTTGAAAAATTAATGAATTTAAATTTAAATAATAAATTAATTATTTGAAAATCTAAATTCTTATTAAAAAAAGTATTGAATCCAAGATCTAATATTTCAAAAACCGTTAGTAAACATCCTCACACTAGTTTAAACAAATTTAAGTTTTTTTTCACTGTTTATAAATTGAATTGAGCTAGAAGATTTAACGGAATTAATTGAAAATTAATTAGTAAACTAGTTTGATTATATTACTAACTTCTTATAAAATAAAATTAATCGATTCAATAAAAAATTAATTGGCTAAAATTGATTAGTTATATAATAAAATAAATTAATTCAATTATTAAAATCGATCAATTAACTTTTAAGAATTAAACAAGACTTAAATATTTTTTGTTTTGCCAATTATCTGTATATTAGTTTTATAATGATTTAATAGTTATTGAACTTTCAAACTGTCTCTTATTTTACTTCGATATACAATTTGATTTTTAAAACATTTATTTTTAAACATAATTTTATATTTATAACTTTAATTTTTAAAAAATAAACTTAGATAAGGATTTAGTCTTCTTTTAGATCATTAACTAATTTGTGATTGAATGTCATAAGTATAAAATCTACGGTTAGAATAGGATCGATTCCTATTTCATTGGAAAAACATTTATTAAATGTTAAGAAGTAATTTGATATCACTTTATTCTTTGTAGTTTTTAGGTTTTTTTAATTTTTGGATTTTGTTTTTATAAGAAAAATAGAAACATAGTTAAATAACATTTATAATAAAAAACTAAAAACTAAAACCTGTTGTATTGAAATTTGTGATAAAATTAATTTAATAAAAATAATTAAATATTAAATAAATTTAAATTTTTAGATCAAAAGACTTTTATATATTTTTAAAATATATATTAGTTAATAGATTATGTCAAGTATTTAATATAAAAATATAGTTTTCAAAATGTTAAAAAATGATTTTTTTAGTTTCTTTATTTTATTTTTAGTTTTTTATTTTAAAACACAAATTTTAGGATAATGTAACAAACAAATTTTCTTCCTTAATATTTTGTATTTTTAAAAGCCCAAAAAAAAAAGGGATACCTTCTACGAAAAGCATAAGCTGTTGCAGTCTATGAACAATGGAATGATTATTAACCATTTTTAAACATAAATTATTAGAAGTGCTCCCACTGTAACGCCACAGACAGAAAGTATTAACTAGTTTGTAATGCTTGCCATTATTAATTGAAAGTTCTACGTGAAAATGCTGCATGTCGAAGTATTAACTAGCTTGTCATGCTTATTATTATTAATTGAAAGTTCTACGCAGAAATGCTAAATGTCTAAATATTTACTAGCTTGTAATGCTTGTCATTATTAATTGAAAGTTCTACCCGACAATGCTGCATATCTAATATTAAAAGCTACACTAATCTTATATGCCGTTCCATCTTACGAGTTAAGGGAGACCATTGTGAGCAGGCATATTTTGATTTCTTAGTGAATAAGGTTTCTTCTTCGTAGAGAAATCGGAAACGAAATCAAGAATAGAAAAGGACAAATGAATGAGGTAACTAAATAGTCGCTGTTATACCGTGGTACTCGGCTGATTTTGACTGTCAAAAGCTTTGACAGCATAGAACAAACAGGAGGAAAGAGCCTTTTAAGAAATTTGATGATCCACAATTCTTCTGAAGCAGTCTCACCCTCTTTAAGTTTATTATTCAACAGCTCCAAAACTTATTTTGCATCTGTTATTCGACTAATATGAAATAATTTTTCTCTTCCATTTTCGATTAGGAAACAAGAATAATAAAATGAAAAGTATAATAAATTTGTATAATAGATC
>JAOXYD010000002.1:2949937-2960254 GCA_028565735.1 Pinacopodium congolense
ATTGAAACTTTTAAAAGTTTGATCACTTAACTGAAAAAATCCGAATAGCTTGATCACCTCCATGACTATTAACCCTAAAAGATAATATACAACATTGCCCTCTATAATAAAGTCTAACTGCTAACTCTGTGCCCTTCTTGTGTGAATTGATCTCCGAGTATCTGGAATATCATATTCGACTGAATCTTGCTCCTCGTGCTATGATTCAATTTTAAAAGAATCATTTTAGTCAACTTCCCTTTCTACCTGTAGTATTGTAGTTTCTGAATTCTCTTTTGAAGTGCCAACACTTTCTTTTTGCTCTTGATCATTATCTTCTATGAAAATAATACCCCTATTGATAACAATCTTATGGGCAGTGTAATCCCATAAATGAAACCCCTTTACTCTTTCAACATATTCTAAGAAAATGCATTTTCTAAACTTTGGATCCAACTTTATAATTTTTTGGGCATTAAACATCACATAGATAAGACTTCTAAATATATGAAAGTTTGAATAGTCCACTGGTTTACTAGTACACATCTTCATTGGTGTCTTTAACTTAATTGTAGTTGATAGAGCTCGATTCACCACATAACAAGGGGTATTGACTGCTTCTGCTCAGAATTTCTTGACTAAGTTTGCAGTTCTCATCATCGCGTTTATTCTTTCCAACAGAGTTCTGTTCATTTGCTCTGTCACTCCATTTTTTTGAGGAATATATGCCGTCGTGAACGGACTTTTGATGTCAAATTACTTACATAATTCATCAAATTCTTTACCAGTATATTCTCCTCCATGATCTATTCACAAATAATTAATCTTTTTGTCAAATTCGAGTTCCACCAGCACTTTGTAAAATTTGAAGACTGGAAACACATCTGCCTTCCTCTTGATAGGAAGTACCCAACATCTCCTTAAATAATTATTAATAAATGATATAAAGATATTTGCTCCTCCTAACGACATAACCAGTGCTTGTCATACATCAAAGTGAATTAATTCTAAAATTTTCTTACTTTTGAAATTTGATCTATCGAACTTCAATCGATGCCGCTTATTTATAATGCAACATTCGCAAAAAGGTAGTGATACCTTTGTAAGACCTGAAAGTAGATTCTTCTCTGTGAGTATCTTTATTCCTTATTTTGACATATGTGAAAGCTTTTTATGCCATGTCATCGTAAATTTTTCACCTGGACTAGTCATTGTAATGAATGCTTTTCCTTCTTACAAAGTTTTCTCCTTTCAGTATATACAAATTCGTAGCTATCTTTTCTACTTTCATAAATACAAGCGCTTCTTTGATTACCTTCATGATCTTGTTTTGAATCTCAAATATAAACCTAAGATCATCCAATTATCCTACAGACAATAAATTCTCCTTTAGCCCCTTCACATGTTGCACTTTATCAATAGTCTAAATTATGCTATCATACATCTTTAACTTGATGGTACCAATTTTAATGATTTTTAGAGCTTGATCATTACAACTGTACACAGATCATTCAGAGACTAATTCATATTGATGGAACCATTCTCTGTAAGAGGTCATATGAAAAGTAGCTGCTGAATCGAGAAGTCATACATTAGTAAATCTTCTATTTACTTTAATAGTCATTGTTTTTTCACAGATCATTGCACCTCCATCATCTAAATTACTTGCCATGTTTCCTTGAGGAACATAATCTTTCTTATTTAGATTCCAACAACCTTTAGTTAGATGCCCTTTCTTACCATAATTGTAGCACTTGAAATTCTTCTTACTTCTAGATTTTGATCTACCATAATTGTGGCTTCCACTTTGACTACGCTCCATTAGTCTCCCTCTTGTCACTACTAGGCCTTCCACTTGTCTCAAACTTGCTAGCATTTCTTCCTCACTTTTACATCGACTCTCTTCTTCTAGAATAGCAGCTGCAATATCATCAAAGACTAGAGTGTCTATATTATTTGTTAAATCGATAACGAGTTGATCATATGAATCAGGTAGACTTTAAAGTAGAATTTATGCCCATTCACTTATCTATATTGTATGTCCTAACGATGTAAGTTGATAAAATAGAGTATTCAAAATGTTTAGGTGCTTTGTCACACAAGCGGATTTTGCCATGTGTAAAGTATATAGCTTCCTCTTTAAAAAAATCTTATTGTGGAGGCCTTGTACAATTTTGTAAGGTGATCTCATATTTCCTTCACTATCTTCTTTTCCTTTATATTGGATAATACTCTATTTTCAAGTGTTAGTTGAAGATTGACTATAGCATTTATATCCATCTCATTCCACTTTTCATCTGTAACCCCAACTAGCCTTTCATTAATAGCCGTTAGATAATTGTGTTTCCTCAAGATTGCCTTTATCTTCAACTTCCATAATGAGAAATTTAACTTATTAAATTTTTTAATTTCGAACTTTGCTGCTGTTACTTTTATCATGATTGCGTTGTGAAGAATGCCTTCGCAATAATGAATAATAATCTAACTTATCTTTTGATGTGGAGGATCCACTCTTGATGGCAACCACAGGTCATATAATAAGCAAATATACACACCTAATGTTGGCTTTAATATCATATATTGAGAAAAATTAGGCTTTAGATAAAGTAGGGTTACAATTTAAACGAAACTGAAAATAATGAAGATAAAGTAGATACAAATTTTACATTGAAACCCTCAATTTAGGGTAAAAATCACGAATAAAAATAAAAGAATTTTACTTAAAAAAATTGGAGCATTACAAGAAAAAAATTACTCATAAAAATACACTTAATATTTTTTTTCTCTCTTTTCTTTCCCTCACTCTCACTTCTCTCATTTTATTTTTCTACTTGTTTTTGGGATGGTTTGCATCATTCCTTTCCTATCTATTTATAGGCAGGAGACAAATGGCCAGCTCCATTTCTATATTATTATTTTGTTTTATTAGGAGGGTAGGCATCAAATTTGGTGTCTACCTCGCCTACATTTGTTGACACATGACACACCATACCTATTAATCTATTTAATTTATTTGTGTTCTTTAAATTGTTTACATTATAAAGACCTATTCAATTTACAATAGGTCCCTTCCATAATCTGCTCGACAAAACAAATAAATATGACGAAAGAAAAAGAGCTTAGCATGTAAATGTTCATTTCATATCTTCTTGATCAAAACTATCTTTAGCTAACTAACTTCAGACATTCTTTTATTAAAGAGGAGCTGAATGTAAACTTATTACCTCACCGGGTAGTTTTGTCAACCTACCTCCCGTTGAATTCTAAGCAACGAAAACTATCAAAAAGTAAGCAACAACTGCTGCTAAGTGTCTAGTTAAAGGCTTGGGGCTATTGAATAAATAAATTGAGAATTTGGAGACCCATCTTAGTTGATTGTGGGACAACCATTCGCCGTTGTCGAATTGCAGACAAAAAAAAAATTGCTTACCATTCATACAACTATACATTTCGATTAGAAAAGCTTGTATTCTACCAACAAGGAGACCGCGTAATGTTGGAGAGTTTATTGGTGTGCAGAATGATAATTTGCTTTACCTGGCCTTTAGAACATGCTTAGAAGTCCAAACTTATTGTAGCGTAAAGGAGCAAATAGGCTGATTTATCATCTTTGTTTCATTAGGCATCAGCTGTATGTGTAATAAAGAGAGAGATAACATATTCAATTATAAACCTTACAAATTAAAAAGGACATTAAATTACATTGATAACATGAAGTGAAGAACTTTACAATTTTGTTATTATTGTTTATAATAACAATAAACAACAAAGTTTTTTGAATTTGAACAACAAAGTTTATAACACGAATACAACAAAGTCATAATTTATACAAGAAGGCGATACAGATGCAGGTTATATAATAACATTATTGCCTCAATTATAGGCATAGATTGGTAAAATATTATTGAATTTAAATCTTTGACAATTTTCCATAGTGTTCTTCATATTTCCAGTAGAATATTTTCCTTTAAAGGATAAAATCTTAATTATATTTGCTTTCTTATTAGCCCCTCTCAAGATAGAGATAGAATGTAAATGAAGTCTCAACTTATTGCGAAGAAAAAGAAATGAAGATTTGGATAAAATTTTAGTGAAAAGATCTGATATCTGATGTGATGATTGCACAAAATGTGTGATAAGGTTCTCTATAGCTACTTTCTCTCAAACAAAATGATAATCAATTTCAATATACTTTTTTCTTGTATGAAAGAGGGGTTTAATTGTCATATAAAGAATATTTAGATTGTCACAAAAGAGTTAAGGATGATGAGATAAGCGAAGACCAATGTCACGAAGTAAGAATGTTAACTAAGTGATTTCAGCTATAGTAGAGGCTATGGAGTTGTATTCAGCTTCAAAACTGGACCTCGCAACAGTAGATTGCTTTTTAAAATGCCATGAAATATAATTAGTTCTTAAGAACACATAAAAGCCAATGGTACTACATCATGTTTATGGACAGCCTGCACAATATGTATCTAAAAAGGTATACAAGGAAGGAGGACTTTGAGAGAGAAACCGTGAACCATAGTCATGTGTCCCTTTTAGATAGCGAAGAATTTACTTGACTGCTTTAAGATATGATTATGTTAGAGCATTAAAAAATTAACGAACTTTATTAACTACATGCTAAATATCAAGACGAGTAAAGGTAAGATATTTAAGGGTCTCAAAATACTTCTATAATTTGTTGTATTTGCAAGTTTGCTTTCGATGGATTTGTCTTTAAGTATCATTAGAGTTGCATTAGGAGTACAATCGACCATACCGGTTCAATGAAGTAGGAGGTTTTAATATACTTGCATTGAGATAGAATAATTGCTTTGATACACTTCACTTCAACATCTAAAAGGAAACTTAAAAAGCCAAGATCTTTAATTAGAAATTCTATTTTATTATAATTTTATCAATAAATGATATTCTAATTGAATTTATTCTCCTTTAGTAATTGTACCTTTTATTTGATTATGACAACTGTATATTTAAAGAAAAGTGAGAACTATACTAAATAAATCAAATTTCGTTATATATATTCATTAAAGATATAAACATGAATGACAATTGTGACAACATGAAGGATTAATGGATATTGTTGGGTAAAAATTCATGATCACGAGAATATTAAGTAACGTACACTAACTTAAAGAATTCATTCTGATGAACTCAGTGTCAAATAAGCATAATGCAGTCAAATATTACCAGTTTAAGAAATTCGTTACAAGGGTCAATCCAGATCGAACGTGATTTCTCACCCGTTATCTATTGGAAGAATGTGATTCATGACGATGACCCATTGCCGACCACTTACTGTTGTTTGCATAAAATGTAAGCTTCGTCCTTCTTATTACCTTTTGACCATTTACTATACAGCTGTATTATATTATGCACCTTTATTCCTTCCCAATTAAGGCAATGGGACTTCTTTTCATATATGAAACAAGCATTATGTCATGGTGTGACTTGAGACATATGGTAACATTTATATCTCAATAACATGTAATTTTTATTATTGGATACACCATGACATTAAGACATATTGTAAAATTTATATCTGAATAATATGTAATTTTTATTATTGGATACAGTGCTCACTTCCAATCTGAAATGAAGAATTTTATCGGATTAAATATGTTAACCACATGGAATGTTTTATTGATTTTGATCTCAGATTGTCCTCTAACACGGAGCAATTTCCTTCACTCTTATTTCAGGGCACTTTTTTTTTGTTTGGAAGGTAGTTAATTCACTTGCATAGTAAACTAAATGGAAAATATTTGTGGTAGACAATGATAAATATTTGTGACTATTATCATGTGAAAAGAATTAAATATATTTATACATTTTAAATATATCACATGTAAAAAACAAAGAATATGATAAAGAATGTTTATATAAAAAGAAAATACTGAATGATTTTTCTCTTATTGATTTCTTTAAATATATATAACTATTTATACAAGATAAAAGGTCTTAAGTGAGAAAGGAATGCAATATGAAAATGATTAGAATTAGAGACTATTTATATAATAAAGAGTTTGAATGAATTATTGACGATTATATGCTTAGAATTAGAGAATATTTACATAATAAAAATGTTGACTATATCATTGAAAATTATGTACTTAGAATAGGACAATCATATAGTCCAACCGTAAATTAAAGGCGAGAGGAATTACAGGATGTGACAATTTCGAGATACTAAAGAAGTACATTACTTTTTTCAATTTAATAATAAATTGTTATTAAATTTTTTATCTCTACTCTTTATAAAGAGCAATATTTTTAAAATCCTCTCCATAAAGACAATCGAATCCTGGTTTATCTTTCAGCTAGATTACCTCTTTATCAATTTATATGTGGATGATCTATTTCCGATTTCTTAAATTGCTGGACTAAAGTAATTGAAGGAGGATTCCAGCCACCTATCTTCCTTTCAAGATCCATCCAAAAAGAAATTTAACAAATCTCTTGACATTTTCAGCTAAATTAGAATATCGTCAATGCAATAATTAAATGTGAAAATTGAGGGACAAACAATTAGAAAACAATTGATCTCATGTTGTTGATGCCCCAGCTGACGTGCTTCTATAGTCAATGTTACGCAGGGGGAGGCCATATGGTTTTCCTCAGAATTTTTGGGAGCAATCAAACAACCATACTGTATCTTCTAGGAATAATATGCAATCCATATTCATAATTATATATACTTGGTCTCAAGTTTCACACCAAATAGCAAGCACGTGCTCACGCCTTAGCTATAGTAATCAAAATATATCAAATTACCTCAAGTAGCCAAACTACGGTCTTCTGTACGAGTGTGCAGTTTGAAAAGGATCTTTCAAAGTATTAAGCATGAGCGTATGCCTGACTTGACGATATGTCACCTTTTCAGGATTTAGTTGGTTGAATATACTCTTCAAGAGTTCCCAACAGCGACAGCTAAGTTGGGGTGGCAAAGCTTTCTCCGACAGATATAGTTGTAAATGTACACTAACTCCTTTTAGCCCTCCGTCCATGGCCCATCCTATTTGTTGTTATCCACCGTCTTACAGTCAGAGGAAGGCGGTTCCTTTTACCTGCAAAAATACTTAAAATCTACATGTGGCACAAGACCTTGCACGAACACGAGAGAAGAATTAAAAGGGCTAGCACCGCGTCGTACAGATGTAAAAACACGGTTTGGGGTTTGGATCAAACACCGTGTGAAACCATGCAGAAAAAGGAAATCCTTTATTCGACCCCACTTTGCATACTGAACCTTCTTCCTCTTCTCTGGGTGATGACTTACGTAACAAGTACATGAATTGGAGCAAAGTCAAAATGGAACAGCGCCTCATGTACGTGTTCAAAGGCTCTATTGTTTCACGAATTGGCAGTATAAATATGTTTCAAGGGTCAAACTGACCACTCAAACAACCTTCCAAGTTCCAACAATTCAAAGTGCGAAATAAAAACCAGGAGCAAAGAAGAAAACACTGCAGCTCAGGTTGACATGTCGATGATGAAGCGTCTTTGCCTTATTGTAACACTAATGGTATTTGTAGTTTCGATGCAGCTCAGTGCGATCCATTGTAGAGCTCTTCGTTCGACGACTGAAGCATATGTTGCTGGATGTGAGCAAGTAGAAGCTGGTCAATCATTTGGTATCGCTTCAATAGCCGTTTCTTCAAACAGCTCAAGCAGTCGCTCTTCAGTAAGAAGCATGATGTTTAAACTTGCTTCAGGCCCTAGCAAAGGAGGCCGCGGTCATTAGAACACTGATCAGATTTTCATTAGTCTTAGATTGTTTTCGTGCTGCGTCAGGACTAATCTTGTTTTTCTTCCTTCACATACGACTGTATTTGATAGGAACTGCTTATTTCGTAAATCAATGTAATTTGTTAGACATATAGATCGACGAGTTAGTGACACAAATTCAATACATATTTTTCCATTTTAAGTGTTGATTTCATATGTGAATGTACTCCGACTGCTTGTTTCTTAATTTTGAAGGAGAAATACAAGAAACATTTTGAATAAGCACTGTTGCCAAGGAAATTAATCAAAACATGTGTTGCATTTTCAAATATTGTACCAGCTGAAAACAGCTATAGTATGGAGAGCCCGATTCAAACTCTCTCTCACCAGTATATTCATCCAGCCGATCCTAATTGATAAAAAGAAGATCGACTTCCAGGAAGGGGAAGG
Source organism: Pinacopodium congolense (assembly GCA_028565735.1). Lineage (NCBI taxonomy): Eukaryota > Viridiplantae > Streptophyta > Magnoliopsida > Malpighiales > Erythroxylaceae > Pinacopodium > Pinacopodium congolense. The sequence goes on from JAOXYD010000002.1 coordinate 2,958,104, forward strand.
GGAACATGACACACCGTACGTCTTAATCCTGATTTACATAGAGAATAAATAGTCTCCTTAATTTATTTGTGATCTTTAAATCGTTTACGACATAAAGGCTTATTCAATTTACAGTAGAGCCCCTGTACAATCTGCCCGGCGAAACAAAACAAAACAAATAAATATGACGAAAGAGAAAGAACTTAGCATGTAAATGCTCATTTTATATCTTCTTGATCAAAGTCATCTTCAGCCAACTGACTTCAGACATTCTGTTATTAAAGAGGAGCTGAAGGTAAACTGATTACCTCACCAAACCTTCTATAATAGTCGACCTACCTCCCGTTGAATTCTAAGCAACAAAAAACCATCAAAAAGTAAGCGACAACTGCTGCCAAGTTTCTAGTCAAAGGCATGGGGCTGTTGAATAAATCAATCGATAATTTGGAAACCCATCTTACTTGATTGTGGGATAGCCATTCGCCGTTGTCAAATTGCAGACAAACAAAGATTTGCTTACCATTCATACGACTATACATTTCGGCTAGCAAGCTTGTATTCTACCAACAAGGCGACCGAGTAATGCTGGACAGTTTATTGGTGCGCGGAATTATAATATGCTTTACTTGACCTTTCAAACATGCTTAGAAGTCCAAACTTATTGTAGTATGAAGGAGCAAAGAGGTTTAGATTTGTCGGCAGCTGATTTATCATCTCCGTTTCGTCAGACATCAGCTGTATGTGTGATATGGAGAGGGATAACCCTCGTACCATACCCAATTATAAACCTTAAAAATTTAAAAGGACATTAAATTACTTTGAGAACATGAAGCTCAGTAACACACACGACTGTTATGTACCTAATCAAACGGACATTCACATTGGAGGCAGTAAGAAGGGTACATAGTTGCCACTGTTCTTGCTTCGACTTCAAGAAGTTATTAAAACATTGGTCCAACTATATGATTATCCTTTTGATAATTTTATGATCATTAAGAATAACATTGTCTAACAAAGAATAAGGGGATGTTTAATTGAGTTGTGAGTTGTGATTTTTTATTGTAGTTGTTGTAGTTGTTGTATTGGTTATTGTGTTTTCTTTATCGATTTCTATGTTGTATTAGTGTATTTTCTTTATCGATTTTTATATTTAAAAAAACAAGAAACTAAAACCAAAAATAAAAATCAAAGTAAACATGGAGTAAAGGTCTCAATCATCTGATTTATGGTTAACATGACGTTTCTTATTTAGAATATCTAAGGATTAAACAACCTCAATAAATAGAAAATAGTTAAGGATGTAATTTGACAATGCAAATCTTGGTTAGTCGGTTTATTGGAGATCAAATTGAGGCAAGATGGGGTGCGGAGGCCTTGTTTTTTAGACCACTCCTGGCAGATCAACCACTAGTCTCACTTCTATGAATGGATAGTGATCAGCTATGACCCTAGCAAAATACATTTGTTATTGTGGATCTGCACCGAATAACTTATACACTTAGAAATCCTGCTAGTAGATGATAATAAGCGAATATGTCTAACCCTTGTTTATGAGTCCAACTTCAAATTCCTGAGAGAAGCTTTATGGTCTCATCTCAGAGGCATTAACAACAATGTTCAACATTCCTGGTGCATCAATGGAGACCTTAATTGCACATTGCATAACGATGAGACTTTACCTATCTCGCAAACCCCAAGCTACTGCCCTCAGTTTCAAGATTGTGTAACGAATTTAGGGATTATGAACTTGAGGTTCTCTAGTCTTGCTTTCACCTGGTGCAATCGCCATTTTGGAGGTAGAATCTTGAGAAGGAAACTCGATAGAGCTCTAGGGAATGACTAATGGCTACAAGAGCTCCAGGATAGCCAAACATTTATTGGTGACCCTCTCTGTTTTGATCATTGCCCTATGATGATTCAAAGAATTTCAGCTGTCCAGAGATCGATTTGTCCGTTTAGATTCTGCAATTTTCTCATTAATATTGAAAGTTATGATCATCTCCTCCACCAGGGATTAAAGCTGCCGATTTTGCACTTCAAGAAATTCTAGCTAGTTAAAAAACTAATGTAAGGAAGGGCTCAAGGATTTGAGCAAAAGATCTACTATTGGACATCTTAGGGATGTAAACCAGGTAAGGTCAGAGTTGAAGATGAAATAACAGACCCTCTATC
>JAOXYD010000002.1:2982839-2996536 GCA_028565735.1 Pinacopodium congolense
CAAAAGAAAGGACGCGTTCAAGAGGCACTGAATTATTACTTCATAGAGTCTTCAATGGCCCTTTCAGTCTCCTTCAGTATTAACTTGTTAGTAACAACTGTATTTGCCAAGGCCTTCCACGGTACTAAACAAGCCAATGGCATAGGACTAGTGAATGCAGGACAGTACCTTGAAGAGAAGTACGGGGGAGGAATGGTTCCAATTCTTTACATATGGGGTATTGGCTTGTTATCAGCTGGACAGAGCAGTACAATAACTGGGACATATGCTGGTCAATTTATCATGGGAGGTTTTCTGAACCTTCGTTTGAAGAAATGGGTGAGGGCATTGATATCAAGGAGTTTTGCTATTATACCCACTATGGTTGTGGCGCTCTGTTTCAACGAATCTGAATCATCGTTGGATGTTTTAAACGAATGGCTTAATGTGATTCAGTCAATGCAAATTCCTTTTGCACTTATCCCCCTTCTTACTATGGTGTCCAAAGAGCAGCTCATGGGCGTGTTTAGAATTGGCCCCTTCCTTGAGGTAAGACCTAAGCTTCAAAATAGCTCCAAACCAAAATTGGTTTTGTCTCACTTTATTCATCTATTTCATCTGCAGAGGGTGGCATGGACTCTGGCTATTATCGTCATAGCGATCAATGGATATGTCATGGTTGATTTCTTTGCATCTGAGGTTGATTCACTAGTTTTTGGCTTTCTGGTCTGTGCTGGCTCAGTTGCATATATTGTATTCCTTATTTATCTTATTTCACATGCCTGTACCCTTTCATCTTCTTGGGATGAATTAGAGCTGTCCCCGAGAGGTGATAATGCTACAAATTGACCTTCAGAGCAAACAGTATCAAAGAATTAACATGTCCTTGTATCAAGAATAATGCCTAACCACAATCTTTTCCTGCCTTCCAATTTTGTAGCAAAACGGTAAGTCGCCTCCAACCAATGTGACTGATGTTGTAGATATTTACGATGGAAAGTGTATGGACTTAGTTCTAGAAACCATCTGTTTCCTTGTACTTAAACCTTCTCTGCCTCTTTCTGCTCAATTACATATTATTTGCTTGTGGGTATTCCCATTAATCGGTGATTAGCTCCTTACGTGAGAGGGAGGCTAGTCCTATAAGAATGTGACCCCCAATTTTAGTAGAGGGAAAATGGGTAGGTCGAGTAAATAATTGAACATATTCAAAGAAAATGTTGAAAAAGAGAAGATAAGGTTAAAAAATTTTTAAAATTTGACCTATAACTATATCATTATCTTGTGGGCATGAATTTGATTTTCAGATTCAACACATTTTTACTCAAATTGTAAAATTGGATATTTGTTTCATAAATTTAAAGGCACCTTTTAGTCTTTAACATGTATAATTTTTTTAAATAAAAAATTTAACATTTGATAGTATTTTAAAAAACATAAAATAATAAAAAATAACTTTTAACGGCCATAAAACTTCAAAATTTTTTTTTAACTTTTGTAAATATTCATAAAACATTAATTTATGTAAAATACAAAAAATATTCAAGCTTTAAATTATTAAAAAAATTAGAAGTTCGTGTAAATGATAGTGTCTTATAAATTTATTAAAGTATTGTTAGATTAATAATTATAAAAAAATTCCATAAAACTAGAGTTTTCAGTTTCGAAATCTTTTTAAAATATTTTACAGAGGTTAAGATCTTATTTTTAATAATATTAGGTTTATTTAAATTTATTAATAACTATTAAAAATTAAAATGTACCTTTGACTTAAATCAAAATAATAATGCGTTTTGTTACCAAAAAAATAATGACCCTTCTTTTACTTTTATATTTCATTAAAAAAAATTTCCCATAGATTCTTCAAATAATAATTGTTATATCATTTAATCTACCGTCTATTTAAAAACCAGTTTTCATTACGACTTCCAAGTTATACTGGCATTAGATAGATCTCAAAATTTTCTTATCCTCATCCAATTATCCCTTTCGATAATGGGATATATATGGACTAAGGTAACCATATGAATTTAAGTGAATTACTACTACCTTTTAAATTAAGATTTTAAAAAAATCTTGTTACACCAATTAAACTATTCTTATGACATTAATTAAATTATCGATTAATCTTAACATCCGAATAAACCAATCATAAATAGATAATGCATAGAAAAGTATGTTAAAAAATGCTTTTACTAGTTTAATTAAACTTATTTATCTTGTTTGGGAAAACAAGAGAAGACCACCTTGTAAAGGAAAATATTTTAAAGAAACAAATCAGTTAATAAAAAAATTAAATATATGTTGGTAGGTCTAACTGGTCAACCGGAAAAGCAAGTGTAGAAAGGGTAGTTTTCAAGGTAACATGCGGACGCCTCGTAAAAGCGCATCATAGGTTGTTTCCTGTGTGATATGTATCATAATTCATAACAGCATGAAATCTTGCCAAAATTGCCATGCAACAATGAGAGAGCAGCCCTTTATAGCTAGCAGTCTCACTCTCCTTCTATGACTCTCTCTATTCGCTCTCTGGTCAAATCTTTTTCCTTCCTCATTCATTCGCGACTCTCTATCTCACCGACTTTGTAGCTTTCTTTCGTTCTTTTTTTTTTTTTTTTTCCTATATAGCTATTAAACCCCTTGTAACCTCTCCCCCAAAACCCTTAAATCTCCTCTTTCCTTAGCTTTTACCAACCCCCTCCATCCCCCTTTTTTCAGTGTTTGTGTTGTATCTTTTTTTCTCTCTTAAATTTTAGTTTCGAGATGGATCAGTTTTGTGGCGGCAGACAGAAATCTCCTGCATATAGTGAAGCATTGCAGAATACGGCGGCGAGTTCTCTGGACGGCGATCTCCGCCAACTTTACCGCCATACTCCGACAACGCAAAATTCCACTGCGTACGAGGACCTTTTAAATTACTTTGCTGGCTTAAATATGTCCCAGGACAGCCGACCCTCGTATCCATATTCTGCTTTTGGTGAAAATACCATGTTGCAGTCAGTTCCTAGCACCCAGAACGTGGGCTATGGTGGTCGGGGTTTTTGGCCTGTAAGAATGTCAGATTTGGAAAAGCGTATGGTTCTTAGTGGTATCGGAACTCATGTGCCTAACGATTATGCGCATGTTTTGCCTGGCTCCGATGCCTTTTCTTATCTTAATCCAACTCCGTACGCCGATAACCAACCTTTTAACGACGGCAATTTGCTGCCGCTTCGTGCAAGGGAAATGCCGATTAGAGAATGTTCTCAAAGGTTGTCTAAAAACAATAATAAAATTTTAAGGTGTAGTTCGCACAACAACAGGGGTAGGCCGGCTCATTGGTCACAAGAGCCTGCGAGTCAATTGTCTGTGACGGATTTGAAGGGTAAGATTGTGACACTGGCCAAGGATCAAATCAGGTGTACAGTCTTGCATAATGCAATGAAGAGTATTACCGATCAGGAAATTCACATCCTATATTCTGAGATGATTGACAATGTTGGTGAACTGATGGTCGACCCAATTGGGAATTATGTTGTACAAAAGCTTATCGAATTGTGTAGCCAGGAGCAGAGGACTCAGATTCTGCGAACTATCTCACAACATGAATTTCAACTCACCGCAATTTGCCTTAACACTCATGGGTATGTGTACGAAAACAGTATGCTTGCATAGCTTTTAGTACCTAGCTTGTTCTTCGTTTGAATTTTGGATTATGAGGAAAAGAGGGTAAACTAAATTATAGACGCTTATCGAAATTAAAATTGGAGTAGCAGGGTTAGAATGCTTCTATTTTGTATTTTAGCTATCTATTTAGTCCTTCGGTTTGGTGGCAGAACTCGCGCTGTACAGACGCTGTTAAAACATATTACCACACAGGAGCAAGTTTCAATATTCATGAAAGCTCTACGTCCCGGGGCAGCGTTATTATGTAAGGACACAAATAGTCACCATGTTGTAAATTACTGCTTGAAGAATCTCTCTGTTGAAGCCAATAAGGTGACTCCTTAAATATATTGCTCAATGGGTGACTCCTTAAATATATTGCTCAGAGCTTTATTTTAATGATTTCCTGTTCCGTTTATATTTCTTTGCTGTTTCATTACTGTATTTTTCTTGTAAATTTGTGTGGTATGCATAGATCATTCGCTTCAATTCTACTCTTTGTTGTTGCATCGGAAAGAGAAATGGGGATTCAATTAAGGTAGTGATACTATTAGTTGATAGAGTGCGAGAAAGACTATTTATTCAACGAGTTCATCAGATTATATATAGGTCTGGTATTCCATTACATAGATCTGATCTTGTACTAAAGCCTACCATATTGGTTAGCAAACTTTCTAAGAGAGAAAGTATAGTGAAGTACAGAGGGGATGCATCAATTGTTGTTATTGAAATTTCTCATTTTAAGCAATTAGTAGTTTAGTGATACAACTGCAAAAGATACCAACCCAACAAAAGCTTATTAGCATCCTTCTTGGATGGAAGATGATGGAAGACTAAAGCTTACCTGTTTCAAATAGAAGTTGGTGTGATTTAATTATTGAAAAATACTCTATGCTCAGCAAACTTGTGGTAAAAACCTGAACAGGCCAAACAAGCAACTTGAACTGTAAACCATAGCAGCTGTGAATTTCTTTGTGATTTCAGATGACAGAAGGAAATTTTCATTCATTTATAGTGTGTAGTCTGCACATTCCCTATCTTTGGTGTTTGTGGTTGTTTGTGTTATTGTTGTGGTTATTCAGTTTGTGATTCCCATGCTTTGGTCCTCTTCATCATTTTATTTCTTCAGGATTCTCAACAATCTAAACTGGAATTTTGCAAGAAAAAAATTGTGTTTTTATCCATCAAAGTTAAAGCAAAGTTTTGAGCTCTTGTTTCCTAGTTAAAATCTACAGGCTGTGGTCAAATTTCCGAATGCTTACAAATGTAGATAGAGGATGGCCACTTATGGTTTCAGATGTCCTAAAATTAAATTTCTTTACCTATCGGGATATCATGTTTCAACATGTTGCCTGTGCTTTGCATCATTGACAATGAAGTTTAGTACCATATTTTAGCTATCGCATGCTCAGCTTCTTAACTTTTCCCTTATTCAGAGATTTAATTTGTTTCTCACAAAAAAGTGATGTTAATTGACCTGAATGCCATTTGAGGACTAAACTTTTGGAGATTTAACGTATCAACAACTTGAATTTGATGTTGGCTTTCCACTTCACAAAAAAAAAGGAAATTGCAAGCTGCAGATTTAAAAGACCTGAATAGCCACTCTGCTTCTAAATTATGCTGCTACAAACTTAAATTTCTAGAGGTTCTGATTGGAGTATACTACATAGATTTACTTATCACGGCTACCATTTGTGTATCTGATGTTGTTAACTTATTTTCAATCTTTCATAACCTCTGTTCCTGTGACATACATAAACTTTATGCCAAAAAATGGTTTTATCTCGGTACTGTTTCTTTGTTGGGGACTTTGTTTCTTCATAATAGAAATATTGGCAAGAAAGAAACTCATGATTTATGCTTTTCCATAAATTTGCAGTACTTTCTTAATATGGTAGCAGCAAATTGCTTTCACATTGCAACAGACAAAATAGGGTGCTGTGTTCTGCAGACTTGTGTCGATTACTCCTTTGGAGAAACTAGAGATAACCTGGTGACTTCGATAGTATCAAATGCACTAGAACTGGCACAAGATCCTTTTGGGTTTGTTTTACTTGGAACATTACCAATGCTTTACATTATCACCAACATCCATTGTTCTATTTAAGTCTGATCTTTCTCACATTGTTCCCTCCAGAAACTATGTAGTACAGCACATACTGGAATTGAAGGTGCCACATTTTGCAGCAAGTCTACTTTCACAGCTTCGGGGCAATTTCACGGCCCTTTCCTGCAACAAGTACGGTAGTAATGTAGTGGAGAAGTGCTTGGCAGATACGACAGACCAACAATCGATGCAAATCATCGTGGAGATTCTTCAAAACGATAATGCTCCTATGCTCCTTATAGATGCATATGGGAACTATGTAATCCAAGCAGCACTATCACGTTCAAAGGTTAAATAATATCATTGTCATTCCCACATCATATCAGTTTACAAGCTCTTTAGTCATGGCTTGACATTGTATTATATTGCTCCTCACTGATATGATCCAAACTATGGCAGAATCATGGACCTGTGCATTTCGCTTTGGTACGCCTGGTAGAGGTAAATACTCCAATGTTGAAGACCAACATGTATGGAAAGAAGGTGATTGATTGGTTCACTAAGAACAAGGTCAGCCTTCTAATCAGAATCTTTCACCAAATGTTGTCAGTGGATACTTTCACTTATTCTCATTGTGTGTGTGTGTTTTTTTTTTTCCTCTTAACCTTTTTTCGCAGGGTTAAAAATTGTTGGGAGCTTCCCCCTCCATGGTTGGTGTTTGGGCTTGTAGCTTGTAGATCAAAAGCTGTTGTTGTAGTGTCAAAACATTTTTTTGAGGTGTGGATGGAGATGATCCGTGACCAATATAGAAACTAACCCGAATTTTTATGTACAATCATCGAAAAGGAGGATTAGAGTTAAGAAAATTTGCTTGTTTGTTTCTCAAAACTGTACATTTCGAGCCTTCTCTTTAATGTTTTGCTTACTACTATTACTGCTTCAAATATGTATTAGTTTTCTGACACTTTCTTTTTGGATATAATTGTAATAATTCGTGAATCGTCAACTTTACATTAACATCTCTAAATGGATGTTGACATTTTGTAATACGGCAGCGTTTGGTGATAAAGACAAATAGTTATATTCAGAGTTAGGAATTAAATTGATAGTTGTCCTGTCGCTGTCGGCGCTTAAACAAAATGTTAAAGCACTAATTTCTCTCTTTATTAATTAAAAGGAAGGAGACATTCAATAGGAAAATGGAACTTATTTGTTAAATAAAATATTAAATAATCTAATCCGTGGGTAAATTTGTTAATGTCACATTTGCGATGCGAAGCTGAATTTCGGGAATGTCAGTGTTGTCAAAAATTTTAAGGAAACAATAATTAATAAAACAGTCTCCACCGGCTACCGCCGGCTCCTACGCCATGACTCGCCGTTGCTGTCTCGCCTTATGTCTTCTTCTCTTACTTCTTCTAACTGTCCACTGTGGCGTCGTGTTCGTTGCTTCCGATCCACTTCCCATGATTATCCCTCTCCACCTCTCCACTCCTGATGCCTCGCTTCACCGGAAAACAAGCGATTATAGCCGACGACATCTTCAGGATGCCATCCTCCCCAAGGCTCACATGCCACTTTATGATGATCTTCTCTCCCACGGGTATGGCTCCCTGTCGCTTACTTTTGTTTTCCAATCGGAGGTTTAATGATGATCATTTTCCGATTGATTTTTGCAGTTATTATACGACACGGTTATTTATTGGGACGCCGCCGCAAGAATTCGCTCTTATAGTGGACACAGGTAGTACTGTCACGTATGTTCCGTGCTCGGGCTGTGAGCAGTGTGGGAAGCACCAGGTTTGTCTTTTGTTTCGCTTCTTGAAGATTTTAGATATAGTAGTTAGAACAGTTCCGGTTTAAATCTGTTGTAACGAGTACATTTAGATTTGCGTCTAATCACCTAGGAATTTGTGAGTTGAATTCGTCATTGTAACTGAAATTTTGTATATAAATGCTTTATTAGATGTCTGAAAGTGAATCTGTTGCATTTAGGATCCCATGTTTCAACCAGAATTGTCCAGCACTTACCAATATGTGAATTGCAATCCTAGTTGTAACTGTGACGATGAAGGGAAGCTGTGCGTTTATGAAAGACGGTATGCCGAACAGAGTTCGAGCAGTGGTACTCTTGCGGAGGATGTTATTTCTTTTGGCAATGGAAGTGAACTCACACCCCAACGAGCTGTATTTGGATGTGAGAATCTAGAAACTGGTGATCTTTATAGTCAACGTGCTGATGGGATAATGGGGTTGGGTGTTGGTCGGCTCAGTATTGTGGATCAACTTGTTGACAAAGGTGTCATTAGTGACTCATTTTCGTTGTGCTATGGTGGGATGGATCTGGGTGGTGGTGCGATGGTTCTTGGAAGAATTTCTCCTCCCCAAGGCATGATTTTCTCCCATTCTGACCCCTTCCGTAGGTATAAATCATTCTCAAATTGGAAATTAGTTGTTTTTAAGATTTTTACATTTAGTTCATCTCACACATATGATGTAGTTTTTGGCTGGCAGTCCTTATTACAATATTGATCTCAAGGAAATACATGTTGCTGGAAAACCTTTGAAATTGAATCCAAACATCTTTGATGGAAAGCATGGGACTGTTATGGATAGTGGGACTACCTATGCTTACTTCCCAGAAGTAGCTTTTCATGCCTTTAAGTATGCTGTAAGATATTTTCAGTAACTTTTTTAGTTGATCTGAAGAGCAAGTATGTAAAGCCCTTATCTGGATTCAATTCATATTTCTCTTTCTTTTTCTTCTTGAGTCCCTTTGTTTCTGGTAAAGCATTATGGAAAGCAATCTCGACTATTTGTGTTGTCAATTATGAAAAGATTTTGTGGTCATACTTCCTGAGAAGGGGTCTGCTCAAGATAAAATTGCTTGAAGCTTTACATTTTGGACTAGGAGTGACACAGTTTTCTTGAAAAGCCAGAATAATTAGGTGTGTCGAATCTGTACTGAGATGCTTGTGAGACATGCAGATTTCTCATATCTTACTGCAACATATAAAATTGCCCTTCACATTTGTTTACTTAGCTTCTGTATAGGTTCTCTAAGAGATTTACAATTTTGTTCTTCTTAAATGATGAAATTGACCTCCTGGATTTGGTCTTTCGTTTTTTTGACATTGCTTTTACTTGTACATGTCCCTATAAAGGTATCTACATCTGGTGTTAGTTGTGCCTTATTTGACTTGGGCTGAAAATGGCACTATGCGTGCTCTTTTGTAGCGTAAACTCTTTCTAAGCCTATGCCCAAAACCAAGTTGTGATGGCTTCTGTACCTGGAGAATGTATTGCATAGAAGCTGATACCCATTTCTGTCAGGCTATGATGAAATTCTAACTGCATAATTGATTTACAACGAATTTTCTATCAAAATTCAGATTATGAAGGAAACCCAGTCCCTCAAACAGATCCATGGTCCTGATCCTAGTTACAATGATGTTTGTTTTACTGGTGCTGGAAGGTATTACTCTTGATAAGAATACACAAAGTACTTTTTTTTTATAACGATTTTTCCCCTTTCACTTTACTCCTGTCTCTTCAATTCTGATGCACCTGTTTGTGCTTTGTTACGGGAAATGTGATGTAGGGAAGTCTCTGAACTATCAAAAGTTTTCCCCCATGTGGAGATGGTTTTCGGTAATGGTCAGAAATTGACTCTATCTCCAGAGAACTATCTATTTCGGGTAATTGGTTGTATTTACCATTTGGATCTCCCTTCTCTGTTTACATATCCATCTCTCACTTATTTTTCTTCCCATCTGATCTTGTTGATTTTTCTGTAGCATACAAGGGTAAGTGGTGCATATTGCTTGGGTATCTTCCAGAATGGAAAGGACCCAACAACTCTTTTAGGAGGTATCTTTCTGCATTTATCATGACTTCACACTCTCGTTTTTTCATCTACTGCATATGTTATTTGTACCAGATGCATGCTACCTTATGGTCCCTGCCTTTCCACTTGGCCAGTCCCAAATTCCTAATTCTTCATCCCTCCAAGTTTTTTCCTCTTATACTTTATCGCGAAGTAGAAAACTGTTTTGTCTTACTATTCATTAATCGAACAGGAATTATTGTCCGTAATACACTTGTGACATATGATAGAGAGAATGACCAGATTGGATTCTGGAAAACTAATTGCTCTGAACTATCGAAGAGACTGCAAAGCTCTAGTGTGCCTTCTCCTCCACCTGTGGTCCCCCCTCCTGGCAATACAAGTGAATTAATACCTCCAACTGAATCCCCTGTTGGATTACCTCCTGATTTTATTCCAGGTGAAGTGACATTAATTATCTGTAGGTCCTTCATTCTGTGCTTCAATAGTGAATATTTGCAGCCCTAATATGTTTGTTGCCTGTGTTGCTGCCATACTTCTCACAGATATCAATTTGCATCTTGTTTGAGAACATGTTTCTCCGTTTTAGGAAACATCTATTGGCAAAACAGCTTTAAGTTTTTACTGTTTAGCAGTGGAATCAAAGATATTTGGAGCTTGAGCAGAATTTGGCAAGTTATCTCTGGTTTTAGGGTTGTCTGTTAGGAGCACAACCCAACCAGAGCTTATTTGTTTGACCTCTAACTCTAACGACCAGAGCTTATTTGTTTGACCTCTAACTCTAACGAGTTTGCTTGTTCATCTCTTAATTTAACTAACATGATTTGAAACTTGTAACTGGAAGTGCAGTCATTACATGAATCACAAACTATAATTCAGGTTTCTTTAACCCACACTTATCAGTTTCATTTATCCAAGTACCTATATTCTGGCAATGTTCAGAGTGAAAGTCATTTTGAAATTGTTTTAAAAGAATTTGCATGGATTTGGCAATCATTTAAGGTTTTAATTTACAGTTTTCTTTTTTGAAATATGATTTTAGTTGGTAGCTGAAATATGAAATTTTCCATTGATCTTATAGCATCCATGAACACACGACTTAATGAATGTTAATTATGCAAGTTTTCAGTAGTATATAGTCATCAGCCAACAAGGTGCTTTTCTTGATCCTTTAGAGAACTAGTTAGTATTGTTCCTTGCAGAGTTCATGCAACTTCTATGGTAGAATATGTCTAATATGTCCAGTTTTTCATATTTAGCTTATTTTTTAATGAGCATGCCGATCTTATATAAGAAACGCATCCAGTATTAATTTCTGTGATTTATAGATTTAAAATTACTTTAATATAATATTGTACTTCTGCCACTATTTGCTTCTGGTGTTAATTTAGGTTGTTTTTGGCATCCAAGTTTAGTGACTTATATTATAGTGTATTCTAATTATCCCCTTCTCCATTTGAAATTAGGAGACTTTCACATTGGAATTATCACATTTGATATGTTAATTAGTGTCAACGATTCATCCATCAAACCCAACTTAACAGACATGGCAATGTTCATTGCCCACGAGTTGGAAGTACATAATTCACAGGTATGGTTAGTTTTTGTAGCTTAAAATGCTAACTTTTAGATTAGCTTATGTTGTTTCAATACTCATGTCATGGGCTTACTTTCAGGTTCATATGTTGAATTCCACTTCGAGTGGAGATAATTATCTTCTTCGATGGGCTATCTTTCCAGCTGAGTCTGGTGATTACATTTCTAAAAACACTGCAGTGGTAATTATAATTTCATCTTACTTTAGTTTGTTATATATGCAACTTTATTTATGGAATACATGGACTGTGTCGCAGCTAATTATGATTACTTTCAGATAATTCTCTCCTTGTCATTCTCATTTGTAGGATATAATTTTGCGGTTGAGGGAACATAGAGTGCAGTTACCTGACAGGCTTGGGAGCTATCAGCTGATTGAATGGAATGTTGAGCCTCAAAGAACCAAGTATGTGATTTCCATTTGGTGCTCTCTCTTTATCCTCGTCTGACTCACTTAGACATCTGATGCAGTGCATTTTGAATTTCTTTTAATTTTTATCAATTATATACAAAATGTACTTGTGCATATTCCCACACACATACGTATCGAATGTTGATATTGTTTCCGAATTTTATCAATTTTTTTAAAGGGAACTAAATGTGAATTGTTTAGGAGCCTCAATTTGTTCAGGCTGAAAATTATCAGATGTTATATTTGGCATCAGCCTTTACTAGAGTTGGTAGATTGGTGGAAGATACTCTAATTTGGTCGATGTTGTGCTTAAATAACATTCGGCCTAATTTGGTCGGTGTTGTGCTTAAATAGCATTCGGCTTCCTGCCTACAATAGTATGAGATTTCATGTATATTATTTTATCTCCAGACAGTTCTTTGTATCTTTATTCAATAGCAATTTGCTCCTATTGCAGGACGTGGTGGCAGCAACATGTTCTGGTCGTGGCTGTTGGAATTGCGGTAGCTCTTATTGTTAGTTTACTTGGCATTAGCATATGGTGGATCTGGAGACGTAGACAGCAAGCTTTTGGTACATATGAGCGAGTTGGTGCTGTTAATCCTGAGCAAGAACTTCAACCATTATGATCACATTATCTTCACTTGTAATTAATTGGAATAGCTGAAAACTACAAGGTGATAAATTTCCTCTACTATACTGAGCTTGGGTTTTGAAAAGGGAAAGGAACAGGAAAGAAGAGTTGGATATGACATTCTTTTGGATACGATTCATGTGGTTACTGGGAAGTTATGTGAACTGACAAACCAGAAGAGATTCAAAGTTCCGCATAATGGGTTACATGTAAAGAATTGCAGCTGAGATCAATGAAAGTTGTAGCTCAATATGCCTGCAGAGAAAACACTCTAAGAGCACTCTGTGCAGGACATGTTTTTCTTTTGGTTTCTGTTTTGTCTACATTTTTTAAGACAGTATTCATAAGATGTCCATTCATATTGCGGGAAAGCTTTTCAGGGCTTGATCCATATTGCGAGAAATTTTACCTGAACTTAGCCGTTCAAGTTCTTTTGGAGCTCCCTGACCCGTAAATCCAATAAACCGTATTGAATTGTTCAAGAAAGTAACTTACTGATCCGAGTACAGTTCCTCAATAAAAGCAAAATTGTCATTATAATAATTGTATTGATATAGAAAATCTCTGAATTACTAGCAGATGCGTTACTTTATCTCACATGATCAACGACGGGGGTATTGTCAATTTAATTCCACACATCTACTTTTATCAGAAGAAAAGTCCGTTAGGAGCAAATGGTCGGCTTACCCATAGCTAATTGTGCAAAAAGACTCTCTAGTCATGCGAATGTCATTTTGCTGTTTGTCTGAGCTTTCCTCATAACGCTAAGTATTGAGTTCCGTGTGCCAAGGCAAGAACATCATGTGGCAATGCATCAAATTGACAAGAATTCCTTTGTTACCTCGTACACTATGCCACATGAATCTGTTCCTTCAAATCAGTCAATCTGAGTTGATTTCTTGGTAAGGCCCCATCAACAACTCTTAAATTACACGTCCAAATTCTTCTTCTAAATAAAATATCCCAACGGTCCATTGAAAATACTACATTGAAAGCATCCTATCATCGAGTGACTAATGAATCGCCAAAGTAACTAAAATTTCTTAAAGAGTTGCACTAAAATGACGAAGTTTCGGGGTCTGAGGTTACAGCAGTTTTTCGGTCGAGGTTTCCTTGAGAGTTTCAGTTATATGAATGCTGGTAAAAAGAATTCAAAGTACATTACTTATTTTATTTTGTTTATAGCTAATGTAACACCAACACAATACAGAAAATTTGGCTGATAGATAGTCCACAAAAGTAAGAGATATCTTACTCTGTTTAAATCATTTACAAACACATATAAACATTACGGGAAGCTCCAACACCATCCTAATAATGAGGAAGACCCGTGAAAATGCATTTGTAGTATTTGCTAACGAAGATCATAACGTTCGTTTCGACGGTGACGTCAGCTGTTTTTCTTTCAAGGGCACTTGGATTTACCCTTTGAATTCTTCATGTCCCTATAACAGGGACACTCGTCCTTGTGACCATAAGTCCCAGAAGGCACGCAGTCGCATTTTTCACAGCAAATTCCACAGTACTTCAAGCA
>JAOXYD010000002.1:3009047-3023402 GCA_028565735.1 Pinacopodium congolense
CACTAACTTTTCCAAGATTTTCTTCAACTCCCTATTCACCACCTCTACTTGGTCACTCATTTATAGATGGTAAAGAGCATAATTTATTAATTATGATTAATATCATTTAGGTCCTTATAATTTGATAAACTATCAAATAAGTCCATAAAATTTTAAATTACTTTTACTAATAGTTCAGTGTCACGTGGCATGTCTACGTAATACCACGTGATACTACCGTTAGACAAAAATAATAAAAGAACTAATAGTGAAAATAATTTGAAATTTTAAAAATCTATTTAATAATTTTAAAATTATAAGAATTTAATTAATAATTTACTAAATTTAAGGAGATCTAGATGAATTTAATTCTTAAAAATTTTCAAATGGCCCTAGCCTCGTGTTACATTATTTCTACACAATTACCTAGTCACATCAATATCACATCACGTCAATTACCATGCCATCTAAAAGAAATAGACTGATAAGTAACAAAAGTTTAAGTGAATTCACTCTATTCTACAATTAAGTGACTAATCAATCGCCAATGAAATTAAAATTTTTCAAGACATACGCTAAAATGACAAAGTTTCGGGGTTTGAGGCTACAACAGTACTTTTCCGGTCGAGGTTTCCTTAAAGAGTTTCGGTGACTTGATTTCAGTTATATGAATGCTGGTAAAAAGAGTTCGAAGTACATAACTTACATTTTATTTATAACTAATGTAACACCAACACAGCACAGAAATTTTGACGGATAGATATTCCACAGAAGTAAGAGATATCTTACTCTGGTTAAATCATTTACAAATCCACATAAACATTGCAGGAAACTCCAACACCATCCTACAAAGATGTTATTATTTCACGTTCGAGACCTGGAATGCGGAAGACCCGTGAGAATGCAATTGTAGTATTAGCCAACAGATGATCATAACTTTCGTTTCCGCGGTGATGTCAGCTGTTTTTCTTTCAAGGGCACTTGGATTTGCCCTGGGAATTCATCATGTCCCTGTAACAAGGGCACTCGTCCTTGTGACCGTAAGTCCCAGAAGGCACGCAGTTGCATTTTTCACAGCAAATTCCACAGTACTTCAAGCATCGGTCCGTAACTCCTGCTTTTGAGCACCTCACCGCACACTTTGAATCACAGAAATCTGTTCAAACATGCACCATAACAGAAAAATCGGTGGAAAGTTTCAGCTGTAAGAAAAGGAAAATGAAAAAACAGTACGTGTTATGTAATTAACCACCTGAACCGGCCAATGCGACCTCGAAGAAAGAGGAAGTGAAAAGAAGAGAAACGAGCAAAAGGGTTGCTAAGACTGGCTTCATATTCTTCCCCGAACTGAGACGTAACGTAAAATCAGCACCTGAAGCTTTCACCTAAAGAGACTATATCAAGTTGGAACAGAATTGCTTATCTGATCTGATCAAAGCCTCTCCCACAGATGGGCATTTATAGTGCCAGTAGGTGACACGTTAGGAAGTGCCTTTGGAGATGAAAAAATAATATGTATATATAGACTGCCATGTAGTTTTCGCACCGTAGAAACATCAGGTTAGTTTTTAGTACTGTGTAATTTCTGAAAATTGACTTCTTAAGCGCGTTTTAAGTGGCCGAAAGAGACTATTTACCGAAGCTTTGAAATATGGGTCAAATGAAGTCTCTAAGATCCACTCGAAGCAATTTTGTTGTTCAACTTGGAATCATTAATTTGATGGCTTTCATGTTCAATATAGACTAAATTATTTTTATATACGAATAAATGATTTGTTATTATACATAAAAATATTTTAATTTATAATAGTCATAATAAAGATCATTAAACTAATGGTCATTTTTTTCTAATAATTTATTATAAATGATTACATATATTCAAAAAATGTATTTAATCACACTGATTAATAGTTACACACTAATCTTAACGCTAGCATCTGAGCATGGAAAAATTAGGAAGATAATTATAATTATTTAAAACAAATGAAATATTGCTAAGATTTAAGCTTGTCTGTATTTCGTTAGTTCGAGCATAAGCCTTAAATGCAAATAGTGATGTCAAGTAATTTAATAAAGAGTAAATAGACTATATTAATCCTACATCAAATAAATAAAGGATGATCTTACAATTTATAAATGTGGGTGTTACAAATTTTGATAGGTATATTTTTTTTATTTCATCTTACTCTGCACCAAATGTCACATGTTATTAGTATCACGACAAATACTCTAATAAAAAATAAGTAGGATACATTAATTTTAAGAATGATCTTAAAACTTATAAGTATGATTGTACGCTTTAATAGACATGTCCACTGAAAATAAAGTAATAATTATGTGACAAGACTTACTCAATAATTATCTAGGGCGTTAATTGTTCAACCTTAAACATGTACCTTCTGCATGACAGTAGTAACGGAAGATGTTACATGAAGCTTCCAATTGAAAAGGTTTTAGTCTTTAAATTTAGTTTTTAGATTTTTTAAATATAAAAATTAATAAAAAATATTACAAAAATTAAAAAATATATATTTTAATACAGTATAAAAATTAAGATAAATAATACAAAAATTTATAAAAATACACAAAATTTAATTAAAAAATATAACATTTACAATCAAAAATCACAATTAAGAACTCAATCAAACAATAACTTATATTCGGTAAAATTTTAGTTTTAAATTTTGAATTTTTTTAAATATAAAAATTTTAAAAAAATACAAAAATAACATATTAATATAATATATAAATTAAAAATAGTATAAAATTAAAAAAAATACATAAAAATTAATATAAAAATTACAACTATAAATCACAACAAACAACAATATTAAACACTCCCTTAATTAAATTGCAATTCCTCCTTGTCATTAGCTTTCCTAATTTGACAAGCAAAGGCAAGAACAGTGATTTGTCTTGTGGAAGACAGCTGGATGATGTATGTATCTGCACACACGATTTCTCTGTGCCAAGATTTTGGCATATTTTACTTTTAAGAATGAAACAACTCATATCTGTTAACAAATCATCATCATTTTAAAGTTATTTTCTCTCTTCCTTAAATTGAAGACAGAAGGCATAAATTGCCTTTTAATAAAAAAAGTTCAATTTTTTCTTTAATATTTTTTAAAATACTAATTTTCTTCTTTATATTTTTAAAATAATATATTTATTTCTTGTTAATTATAAAATAGTGTAATTTTCTCTTTAATATTTACAAGATGTTACAAATTATCTCTTTAATATTATTTTGTTAATATTTTATTTATTATTATTTTAATAGTTAAACTAATAATTAATAAATAAAATTTTTATGAAATTAATGTTAAAGAGGTAATTTGTCTTCTTTTATAAATATTTGAGAGCAAATTATGTTATTTTATAAAAATTAAAGAGTAAAATAATATTTTTAAAAACATTAAAAATTAAGTTAATTCTTTTTAAAAGATGAAGAAGTAAAGCACTGCTTTACCTAAATTATATAGTGCGGATCTACCATGTTATTCCAATTTTCACATCAGTAAATGCCATTGATGGTAACAATTTTTGGGAGTTGGATGGAAAACTACTGCCCCGTAGCTTCGTTAGCATATACAGAATGAAGAAGGAAAAAAAGTCGATCATAAATGTTTCACGTACATTGGTTTTGGTCTGCTCAACTGTGGGAATATCACAAAAAATGATAGCATAGACAAACTTAAAAGAAGAAGATGCAATGGCCGTAAACATTGGAAGTATACAGAGATCATGAAGAAAGGGATAGAGATTGTAGCTAAAAATCATAAACAATTAATTTCTGCCCTGCAAAGACAAACAAACAAATCATAAAACTTTGAATTTGAGAGGTTACGAATTGAAAGAGTAGGCTGGGAGTAATGTTAAGAGATTAAGCAGTTGGAGTGTACCTTTCAAGTCGAAATTAAGAGATTAACTTTTTCAAGTAAGCAGTGATATCAGTAATTATTACAAAAATATTTTAGATATCTTTTATATTATCAATAAATGATTTGAGGTATTTAAAAATATTTTAAATTTTATACTATAATAATTACAAATGATCACTACTTATTATGTATATATCATTTTTATAAATTTAGATGCTCTAAAATTTTTTGAATTTTAACTGTGATTAGATCATTCTAAATCATTTTAAACGACTTATATACAGAAATGTATAATAATGGAGCTGTTTCATTATAGAACAAGATTTATAATTAATGAATAGCGTTCATTCTCATCATTATGATTTATGACTCAATTTTCTCCTTATATTTTATAATATATTTAAAATATATAAAAATGTTTAAATTCATTTTACAAATCTTATCCGGTAATAATATTAGTACGTCCTAAAATGATGTGGGGAATTTATGTCCATATGTACTATTGTCCTCATCATGTGTGTCAGTGTTTTACCCATTTAACCCATCCTTACGGGAAGAACAAAGCATCAAATGAATGCTAAAAGGCTGTCCTGAGACGGCAGGCATTATAGGCACAGTCACCAACAGCCTATTTGATATTTAACCATTTCACAAACTTTGTATGGAATTCGTGTGCGCTACACTAAAATCCTGACGTTCTTCAACAACACCATTAACACAAAAACTTTTTTGAGCCTCTATGTCCCGTGAGCCTCCATTAATTCTTGTTTTAATCACTTTGCTTTGCTCGTTGTCTGAAGTTCTGAACAGTCTCTTCCAAGTGCTGGGCCTTCTCTGAAACTGGTAACGGAAAAATCAGACTTGTAAGCCTATTCGTCTTACGTACATATTAGTAAAGCGTCATTTGTTTCCAATGGTCATGAGAGGACACGGATGCTATAAACAGGAAGACAAGTCGCCCGAGCTAGGTTCTTCAGGTCAAAATTTGTCCTACCTTGATCAACTTTAATTTTATTTGTCGGGATTGCATCAATCAAATTTTCTTTTGTCTTATATTCTTCATAAGATTTTGAAAAATATTCTTCAATTGGATGCTCATTAACATAATCAACTATTTGGCAGGGAATTGATTTGAATATGATTAGCCCAATCTATTTCTCCACCTTCCTTGTATTGATAAATTATTACGGGCACAGCAAAAAAAATTATAATTCCAGATCATAAATTTACCTTGAAACAAAAAAGCAAAATAAATCTTTTTTTATTAATATATCCACATATTATACTTTAAGAAAAATTCAGAACCCTTTTAAGAAGAAGAAGAAAATATTGCTAACTATTATTTTATTTTTCCTTTATAGAAGAAAAATAATTTTTCAATATTAAAATTAAATATTAATTATGCTCAAATTTAATTATAATTATAATTATAATTTAATATTGATAAAATCAAATATCACATAATTGAATATTAAATTTTATCGAATTTCACAATTTAATCCAACTGAATTAAAATTTCTTTTTTAATGAAACTTTGTATGTGATATATTAAGTTATTAATATGTTAATAATGATTGCAAATTATAATTTTAATTTATAATTCAAATTAAATAAATTTTTAATTAAATAATTTATAATCATAGATTAAAATTGACATTTAATAATATATCACAAGTACGTAAATATTATGAATATAAAATTGCATTGATTTTACCTATCTAAGCGAAATTATAATGAATGATTTAATTTTTTTGTCATCAAATATTTTAATTATAAATAAAATATAAAATTAGTATTTACGTAATTAAATCTAGTCACATTTTTTTACTAATTAATAAATAATATTTAAAAATAATCCTTTCAAACCTCAATTTTACTCTAATAAAAAATTCAAATTATTACTAATCAAAACATTAGAACATTTTTTTCTAATTACTTTAAAATGATAAATACTCTACTAATTCACTTAATTATCTTTGTATAACACACTATATCAAAGTACTATCGATTGAGTTACTCAATTAAATAAATTATAAGTAGCATCAAAATACGTAATTCTTATATGATATACTTTCGGTATTCTTAAATATAAAAATTACTTATACAATCGTCATAATAAAATATTCAGTTCAGTAAACATATTCTTTAATAAGCATACGTACATTTATTTAATTATTTCCTTACTTTATAAATTATCATCTTTACAAAAAAGTATCATTTCGTTAATTTTTTGTCTTGGTGAAACTACAATTATTATCAATTTAGAAATAGTTCGAAAATATAACTTAAATCTCATAATTATAATCTTATAGTAATTTTAATTGTACATTAATTTTTATAGATATTTTACCTTTTAATATTAATTATTAAATATAATTAATAAAACACATAAAGACAAAAGGTTTGTTATTGAATAAATTTATAAGATCATAAATATATTTGCAATCAATAATAGAAAAAAACAAAATGGCGGAGAATAAAGAAAGGAGGACGAGTACGATAATAAGGGAAAAAAGAAGCGCTTTACTTTTGATCATCACTTCAAAATGGGAAAGAATGTAATTATATGCTATTGTAGAGATCTCTTGGGAAATATGTTCTACTAATTTCCTAAATTAATCAACAGATACTAATTTGAAGCACATTTGCATCATGGTTAATGCCTACAAAGGGTTCGAGCTCATCACTGAAACTTGTTTGATTTAGGTCTCCTTTCCAATTCAAACATATTTAGACTAGTTCTTTTCCCTTGATGTATTGAGCTGAAATTGGGTTAATTTTTTTTAGGAAAAATTATATAACTTTTATTGATAATCTTTTCATAGCCACTAACTAATAGAAGAAATAACTATAATGTGTTAGAATAATTTTGTTGGACTACAGCTCATTTAATTATTCTAACATTTAATTTGGATAATATTAACTGGATTAAGTAAAAATAATTTATTAGATTAATGATTCAGAAAAGATAAATATTTGCCTAGAAGAAAATGTGTCCCTATCAGTGCGAGCAGACAGGTTATTAAATTGTGATGGGGTTATCTAATAAAAGACTGTCCACAAAGACCAGTACTAGATCTCATATTTTTTCTATGTATAGTCTTGACTGTTCAGTCACTTGAGCCATCATAAGAACCAATCATTAGAAAAGAGTAGAAAGACAGAACAAATTTTTCTCTGACTTCTCTCATCTCTCTCTAATTCTACAGAATTTGCAGAACTCTCTCCCTCTTTTCATTTGTTTTCAGTATTTTTTAAAGTATTCGGGAGAACTTTGAATGACAGATTCCGCAATTTACAGATAAATAAATACAAAATC
Organism: Pinacopodium congolense; assembly: GCA_028565735.1. NCBI lineage: Eukaryota > Viridiplantae > Streptophyta > Magnoliopsida > Malpighiales > Erythroxylaceae > Pinacopodium > Pinacopodium congolense. The sequence goes on from JAOXYD010000002.1 coordinate 3,016,230, forward strand.
AAGTTTGATTTATTCACAAAATCACGTTTCTATTGTTAAATCTATGGTTGGTTCATGTTTTGAACCTAAAGAATATAATATAATGTCCTTACCTAATATTTCTTTGATAATGTATATGAAAATATGATGATTGTTTCTCTCATTATTGATTATGAAAGAGCCACTAATAAAATTCATGTAGTTGATTGATTAAAGATTTAAAGAAATCTTTAATAGAAAGCATGGTTTGAATTCTTTCATGAATCCTGTGTGCCCGAAGTGGGATAGCAGCCACCAGACTAATCAGTCCAGATTCTATTTACAATATAACTCGGGAACTGCTTGGCATCAATTGGTCGGCTGTCTGAAGATTTATGAACTTCTGAATTTGTCATATTCTTACATTTAGATTCAGATATAATGTTTACAATTATGAACCTTTATGTTGTGACTTTACTTATATACGCAAATGCTCGTTAGATTCTCCTTAAAAAATAAGTATGTAGAAGCCATAATTAATTAACAAATGTAATTGAAAATCGGGTGAATAGGTATGCTATTTCAACGTCTAGCTCATAAACAATTGGGCGCATGTTTGATCTTACGTATTATTGACAATGATTATAGGGGTCATACGTGATTTTGGGGTTTTTCAAATGGGTACATGATTGCACATGATTTTTGACACCGTCTTCTTCAATCAATCAGTAGAGCATTCTTCCAAAGTAATCATAATATTATTTCGATGCATTAGGGATCAACTTTCATCCTATGGTATTTTTCTTTTTTGGCTAAAAGTTCAAAACCAGTGCCATGATTTTCAAGCTTTTCTAGTCGCATGAGTTGTCCCGTCATAATTTCGTTTGTTTAAATAAAATACAAAAAACAACAGCCCCAAGGACCTCCCAGTCTCCCACGAACGGTGAAAAATAAAGAAGAAAACGACAAACACTCCATATTTGATTTAATAACAGAAAATTTAATAAATCTTCTATTAACTATTTTTTAATCAAATTTTCCTATCATAATTTCTCTTAAATTAAAGAAGTGTTTGAATTTGTTGGATGTATTTCATCTTTAATTTAACAAAATATGTACCTAAAACTTAAGAATCAAAATAGAATTACGTCTGTGATTAATAGAGTAACATACGGTGCTCTTGATAACATATTGCATCGTAAAATTTCTATGCACAGAGAATGTTTATTCTTACAAAAAATGTGAAAAGTGATACATTTAATGATAATTAAATAATTATTTATTAATTATCATATAGATGGCGCAACTATGTAACATAGGCATATGATAAAAAATAAAAAAAAGAGAGAGAGAGAGATGAAGAGAGGAAGCTCTCTCTACGACTCTACTTATTTCTACCCAAAGATAAAAAATATATTATATAGTACAAATCTAGAACACAAAACCCAGTGTTGACCGTTGCTAACGGCGTCAGTTTCCTGGCATCACTAGACGTTATCGTCGTTATATTTACCGTCATGAGACAGCATCACCTGGAGTGCTTAAAGGCCAAAAATCCAACACTGCTACAATCCGCAACACTTCTCCGACTGTCCTATACTCTGTTCGCTTATCTCGCGGCAATATTTAATTTTTGTACAAGGGCAGTACTAGGAGTAATAGTAGTATTATAGTACTGTGGTTTTCTGCTTTATCTTTATCGTACGCACTTCACCATTTACTTCTGTTTTGCTCCTTCTCTTGTGAGTGAGAGTGAGTGAGTGAGTGAGTGAGTGAAGCATAGGATAGTTCTGTGGAGTAATGGAGAGAAAGCAAGGGTTTTTCTCAGCTCTGAAAGAGGAAGTAGTTAGAGGGTTGTCACCAGCGAGGTCTCGAGCAAAAAGCCCGGCGAGGAGTGCTTCACCCATGTCGGGTTTGCTGAGGAGGAGAAGGGGGCGTGGTGGGCGACACGTGGCGCAGTATCACACGTGGGTTATTGGGAGATCCGGGAGCTTGAGGCCTGCAGAGGCGTTGTCGCCGTTGAAGGAGGGCCCGGATCACGACGACGACGGTGACTCGAGACCGGAGGGGAGGTGGGGCCAGTGGATGAAGGGACAGCTTTCGAGATCACCCTCTGTTGTCTCTTCCAATGTGTGCAAACGGCCCGATCTGAGGTTGTTGCTTGGGGTCTTGGGTGCGCCGCTCGCTCCTGTACACGTTAGCAGCTCTGAGCCTTTGCCTCATCTTAGTATCAAAGACACTCCAATAGTTAGTCCTCAATCTCTCTCTCTCTGAAAGATGCGATCTTGGGTATTATGAATGGCATGCATTGAGTAATGCTATTGGAAGTTTCTCATTTCTGTATCAGTAGATTGAAAATAAGTTTAAGAGAAATTTGATGCTTGATATTAGGTAGTTGTCCATCATAGTGGTGATTTCTTATTGCGTGTCTAAGGCTGTTCTTTTCCTGGGTTTTGTGGCAGGAAACATCTTCTGCTCAGTACATACTGCAGCAGTACTTGGCAGCTTCAGGAGGGCAAAGCCTTCAAAACTCCATACACAATGCATATGCCATGGGCAAAGTGAGGATGATAGCTTCTGAGTTTGAGACAGCTAACAAAGTAACAAAGAGCCGGAATGCCTCAAAAGCCGCAGAGTCCGGCGGGTTTGTCCTGTGGCAAATGAATCCAGACATGTGGTATGTGGAACTTGCACTTGGTGGAAGCAAAGTTCATGCTGGCTCCAATGGGAAGCTTGTGTGGAGGCATACACCTTGGCTTGGTCCACATGCTGCAAAAGGTCCTGTTAGGCCATTACGCCGTGCACTTCAGGTGGAACCTAGTGTTCTTCTTTTCTAATTTGTTTGACTGTCCACAAAATTTAGAAGAGTGTTTGGATGAATATTTCCATTTTCTATGCAGGGCCTTGATCCAAGGACAACTGCCAGCATGTTTACCAATGCAAGATGCACTGGGGAAAAGAAGATAAATGAAGATGATTGCTTTATTCTCAAGATATGTGCTGATCCTGCAACTCTGAAGGCTAGAAGCGAAGGGCCAGCAGAGATCATAAGGCACGTGTTATTTGGCTATTTTAGCCAAAAGACAGGCCTTCTTGTTCATTTAGAAGACTCTCATTTGACCAGAATCCAAAACAATGGAGGTGATGCTGTGTACTGGGAGACCACAATCAATTCTTTCCTTGATGATTATAGGCCTGTGGATGGAATCATGATTGCTCATTCGGGGCGTTCCGTCGTGACTCTTTTCCGGTTTGGAGATACAGCAATGAGCCACAGGAGAACCAGAATGGAAGAAGCATGGACAATTGAGGAAGTGGCATTCAATGTTCCAGGCTTGTCAATGGATTGCTTTATTCCTCCTGCTGAATTAAGATTTGCATCAGTTAGTGAAACTTGTGAACTTCATCAGGGTCATGGTGTAAAACCTGCTGTGGCTACTGCAGCATATCGCACAAAAGTTCCTGCAGGCGTCTCATGACAATGTGGTTAACAGTACGACACGGAGGATGGATGTTTAGGAAGATGAAAGGCTTGTTGCACGTTATGTTAAACTGCTAGATTAGTTGTCTAGTTTATATTGGCCTGGCTGATACGAAGTTGAACTCACATAAGAGGGAGTGAGGTTTTGGCATTGGGTCAATATCTTTTTGAATATGTAAATAGAGAATAGCTGTTCACTTATATTCTCGGTTCTGTATGAATGCCTCTGTCCATGATGAGGACTTGAAATCAAGTCGGATGTTGGATATTGAAAGGGTGAGAGAGCTGAGAAAGGTTACCCCCTTCCAAAGAAGTCCTTAATTGCGATACTTTTGAGTTAAATTTCTCATGTATTTGCAGTTTGTAAATCATTTGACATTTGCAGGTTCTTGTTTATGTTCGTCTTCATGTTCATCTTGTTTTTTTTTTATAAATTAAATAGATTAAATAGAATAAAAGGAAAAGAGTCATAAGGAACAAATCAGAACACAAACCAACCACTAAGGAGGCACAACAACGACCCCTGCAGCAGCACTAGGCACTAGCAACTACAAACCAGAGATAGCGCTAACAACTAAAAACAGCAGAGTTCTGCACACGACCAAGATCAGCCAATCAGCCAAAGAGTTCTACGACCAGGATCAGCCAAACAAACCAACACTGCTCCTCTACTAGCCCTGCATTCACCAGTTAGCAAGTAGGTGAGCAGAGTAATCAAGTTGGCTGAGTCGGGCGTGTATCACGTCTCGAATCCACTCTACAGCACCCCTAGTGAACTCCAATCTCAACTGACGATTCTGACCTTGTTGGATTAAATTTCATTCCTTCCATATAACATACACAACATATCCAAGCCCGATTTTATAAGCGATATAGTCCCCTGTACGGAGCGATCCAGCCTGTGTAGACCTGTCAATTATTGTCATCCAGTCCTCCAAATAGGTGTGATAGTTATATAATCTCTGCAACTCAACCCACAACAACTTGGAATAGGAGCACTTAAAAAATAAGTGATCACGGGTCTCCTGCTCTTCAGTGCAGAGGTAGCAAAGGCCTTCAAAATCCGGAGACCCTCGGAGTCTGTCCAAAGTAGCCAGACGATTCATAATGGATAGAGATAGAATAAAAGAGGCCTCAAGTAAACACATTTCAAACCAAACTAGACGAGACCAAGGAACTGTCGAATCTGGAGTAAAGAAAAGCTCCTTGCAAGATTTCATGGTAAACTGACATGTTCGGTGCTTAGTCCAACAGATTTCATCTTCCCTTGACTGATTGGGTAAACTCCCAGGCAGAATTGGGCTTAACTACCTGGCCGATCAGGTGTTGGTTATCCGTTCATTTCCATGGATGAGCACTGAAACTGTGGCAACAATAGGGTGCAATCGCCGCAAGGAGCTGAAGTTAGGAAGCAAGTGGAGAGGCCCTGCAGGCGACCAATTGTCAAACCAAAGCAAGGTGCTACCATTGCCCAATTCGGCGGTAAATCTCCCTATTAAGCATTGGCCGCACTCTTAACAAAATTTGGGTAGGCCAGGAGGAGCTCTGAAGAGAAGGAAGCTGCCAAAAGCGTCTTCATGTTCATCTTGGACAGTGATAAGTTAACAACTACTTAGAGCTTGTTTATTTCTACGTTCGTTATTGGTTTCATTTCTTGTTTTTTTAATTACAGAAAAAAAAATATATCGAAAAAAATAGTATAAAAATATAAAAAATATATAAAAATTAATATAACAATACAAAAATCACATTAAAAAAAAAAAAACTAACAACCTAAAAAGGAAACCAAAATTACGTGAAAACGTAGCAGGACCATTTTGCAAGAAAGCTTGTAATGTTAGGGGCAGAGGCGTAGCCTGGTGTTCTGCCTTTTACGTGAAGTACAAAAGAGAACTTTCTATGTAGCCCTCGCACGTTAACTTAACAAAATTTGCGCGAGATCATAACCGACCATCGGCTTGATTTTTTACAACTGGAGCTATCAATGGAGTGCTCCATTGGTAAAATGACATGAAGGATCAAAGTCCAATCGATACCTTGCAGTTGTCCCAATACAACCCAGACCAAAAGGTTTTTCGCCATCTTATACCACTGAAGTTTTGTGGGTGGTAATGAAGCTTTGCAATCATCAACGTCCAATAAGATCAGCCCTTGAGAAAAGGTTTTACGAAGCTACCAATAATATAATTCACCGAGAGCTGCTTCATCGAATTCCTTTGTGATTGCAAGTTCTTATTCATAAGCTTTAAGGCTCAGTGTCAGCCCAGGAATATTGCCTACAGAAAAAAGTTTGATCTGTTTTGCCTTGGTGGTCTACGATAGTTGAAATGTTATGAATATTTAAAAGTTCTTACTTCTGATCGTGGGCCTTGGCCTTATTTTTTGCATTTTTACCTTCTTGAACTGAAAATTTTACCCAGCAATCGGCCAGAGACCAACGAATGTATAGCCCTGTACATCACATCCAGGTCTAATAAGTGTTGGTAAGAGCAGAAAAGAGTTGACAGATAAACGTACTGAAAATAAGAGGATAAGGTGAATTGTTGTATATGAATTAGCTTATTATTGAACCATTTAACATGTTTTTTAATAGATTCAAGTAATAAAAATTTTAATTTAATAATATCAGATATTATCGGCGTTAAAAAATGCCATTTAAACTGAAAAATGGAACTAAAATAACCACTGCAAATAATATAATTCGAGCTTATATCTCCTCTCAAATTTGAATCATTTGAATCAATTTCCAACCCCGTCACTTAATTCAAAATTGTAAACACCAAATTGAGATTAGAGGTAAACTTGTCTGTCTTGAGGAATGGACTATGTTAGAAGATCAGCTACCTGCTGATTTGTATTGCAATATTTTAATAGAATTTATTAATTTGACACAAGATCTCTAATAAAATGAAATCAAATATTAATATATTTTGTCCTTTAATGATAGGCTGGACTTTTGATATAACAATTATTGGAAAATTAACCAAGATTTCAACAAATTTGATTTCGTTTCCTAATGAATTTTCTGTTCCTCCATCAACTATAAACTATTCAATGGTCCACCTTCTAACAATATCTACAAATTTGATTATAAGAAAACTTAAAATAATTTTGAGAGAAGAAAGAAGAATAGTATTAACTATTATTCCTTTCTTCTTCCTTTTATATGATAAAAATTAAAAATTTCTCAATATTAAAATTAAATAGGAATTACAATTAAAGTTAAACTTTAATTATAATTATAATTCGTTTTAATGAAATCAAATATCACATATTTAATTATAGAAGTTTCTAAAATTTCACAATTAAATTAAATTAAATTAAAATTTCTCTTCTTTAGTACTTTACATGTGACTTATTAAATCCTTAATATATTGATCATGATTATAAATTATAATTATAGTTAGATAAATTAAAAAATTAATTTATCTTTAATTCTCTTAAAAAATTTATAATTATAAATCAAGATTGATATCTAGTAATATAACAACGATTACTAAATACTAATAATGTCAAAATAGTTTAAATCAACATGTCCATGCATAGTTATAACGTATAGTTTAATTCTTTTGTCATCCAATATATTAATTAAAATTAGAGTATGAAATTAGTATCTAGTCTAAATAATCTAATTATATTCGTTCTTATTAATTAATAAATTATTATAATTGATATTTTAAAACAACTTTTTAAAATTTAGTTGACTATGGTAAGAAAATTCATAAATCATCACT
>JAOXYD010000002.1:3034381-3045387 GCA_028565735.1 Pinacopodium congolense
AGCAATATTCTCATCTTGGGTCAGCGATGGCGTCTCCATAATGATCTTAAGATCAAAGTAGTCGCAACAAGCCATTGTTTTTGAACTTTTGAAGGTCGACAGGTGCTACTAATGGACCCCTGAGATGAAAACCTTTATGGTGAAATATTTATATATTCTCTTTCCATTTTATGTTTATACATAATGCATGAATTTTCAATGGAAGGACAATCATGCTATGACTTTGTTGGCATCTACTTTAACTGAGTTTCTGACATGCAAAACCTAGAAAAGTGGAAAGTTCCAAATTGAAGCAAGCAAGCAACTAGAAAACCGGTTCATGTATGACAATTTTGCAATTGTTCTTTTGTACAATCATTGAACCTATGTTGGATTATCTTAGATGACATCTTCTAAGTTCTAACACAAGTTGCTGATCTCCCCAGCTATTGAACATCAAAACATAAATTAAAATACTATCATTAAACATAAATTCAAGTAACCCACCCATGTCCTGTGAATTACAGAAATTCAAGCAATCCATCCTTCAGGGTCCTCATGTCCAGCTGAAAGCTATAGGACTACGAACGACATGTTTACCATCTGACCATTCCAGTTGTGCGAAGCTATTTGTACCAGATGGCATAGAATTCGCAACGAAGGTAACGGTATAACTCTTCTTCTCATTTTCTTGACTGAAAGTGAGTGATGCTGGGACAACTGAGATCTTCACCGATGATATCTGTGAGGACAATGAAACTTTATATGTCCCCGGTGCGCCCAAATTAGTCAACGTCCTGGTATACTTCTTGGTTGTCGGCGCACCAGAGCCGCCTCCGATGCCTGAAGCAGTTTCTAGAGGAACAGCAAAAGAAGGGTAATTAAGATCACCGAGACTGTATTGCTTAGTTGCGTCACAAGTGAAGTCTTTGTTTGTGGCTTGCTTAATTTGACTTGAACTGTAGTTTAGAGCACATAGAAAGGCTAAGTAGTCATTAAAAGAGGCATCATAGACAAGGCCAGGATCGAGAGCTGATACTGGGTTCACATGCCCGGCACCATAATCAAATGGTGTTGTTGGCCGTCCGGTAGCAGCATCAAGTATGGTTCCACCATTTTTATAAGTTGAATAGGCTGTGGTCATGAGGGCAGACCTAATGGCCGCTGGGCTCCAATCGGGGTGTGCAGCCTTTACAAGTGCGGCCAATCCGCTTACATGTGGACAGGACATTGATGTGCCAGAAATGATGTTAAACCTCACGCGCCTGCTGTCTCCAGTTAGACCAGATGGACCAACTGCACCGCTCCAAGCTGCCAGGATGTTGACCCCTGGCGCTATGAGGTCTGGTTTGAGTACTTCAGGTGTGAGCATATTTGGACCTCTGCCACTGAATGCTGCCACTACTGGAGAGGGTTCAACTCCTAGCTTTGTACCTCCAGAAGTGATTGTGGCCATTGGCTTAGGATCAGTAAAGGCATAGCTTTTAAGGACGTCCCCTATTTTTTCGCTCACAGCAGCTGAAGGCAGAACATGTGCATCGGCAACAAGCTCGTCACCATACACTTCTGTGTTGGCCAAAATCATTCCTAAGCCACCAGAATTCTTAACCACTAAACCCTTTTGGACTCTACTGTTCCCACCTCTCTCACATATGACAACTTTTCCTGCAACTTTTGCAGGAATCAAACTGCCTGTCATGCAGAGATAACCGCTTGTTGAATTGCTCACATTGCCAGCATACACCAGTGGTAATGAATCTGATAATGGCTTTCCATCGTAAAGTGATGTGCCAGAGAAATTCTTCCCATTACCAAGGGTCACATAAGCTGGAAAATCTCTGTCCAAGGTACCAGCACCTACTGTGGTGATCCAAGGCGCAAGATTGGATAAACTGCCTGACGTTGGACCTGCATTTCCAGCTGAGCAAGATACAAGGATTCCATATGACATTGCTGTGAATGCTCCGATAGCTACAGTGTCTCTGTAGTACTCTGAGATTCCTCCCCCGATAGACATGGATATCACATTCACACCATCTGCAACGGCTTTATCCATTGCTGCTGTTATATCAGAGCCAAAGCATCCACCAAGCCAACACACCTTGTACACTGCTACTCGAGCATGAGTTGCCATTCCGCGTGCCACCCCGCTTGCAAAACCAAATAGATTGGCGTCTTGAACTGCAGAACCAGCTGCTGTTGTTGCTGTGTGGGTTCCATGACCATCGTCGTCTCTTGGTGATTTTGATTCCACTGTTTCATCTACAGGCCCAAAAGCAGCTTCATAACCTTTGGAGAAGAATCTTGCTCCGATTAATTTCCGATTGCAGCTTGATGAGCTGAAGTTCTTTCCCACCTCACACTCCCCTTTCCAGTTACTTGGAATTTGTCCAAGCCCTGCATCGTTCAGGCTTTCTGCCTCCGGCCAGATACCAGTATCCAGTACTCCAATGATCACCTCACTCACAGTTGTAGATGCAGGGAGCTCGGATTCACTTACCCCTAGTCCAAGAAATTCCGGTGATCTTGTTGTATGCAATTCGTATTTCATTTCTGGAACAACAGAGACAATTCCTTGTTGCTTTTGAAGTGATTCAGCTTCTTGGGGTGTCAGTCTTGTGGAGAAGCCATGGATGACATGGGTGTAAGCATAAAGCATGTCAGCAGATTCTGATACCGATTTCAAAGATGAAGCATACCACTGGAGGTGATCACTGAAGCTTGCAGGCATATAGGACTTGTCCATGTGAATTATGTAAGTATTTTTGGATTGCTGGTTCTTCACTTCTGCTGCCACATCGGTGTAGCAGAAGCAAAGAATTGTAGCTATCAACTGAAGCCTGAACTTTTGTGTCTTCATCTCCATACCTTGCTTTCCAATTCTGCGATGGAGAATTTAAAGGAGAAGTGAACTTCTTACAACAATGTTTTCTGTTGAGTGGAATGGCACTGCAAGATTTACGTGGCTGCAAGAAAGCATATTTTTTGTCGTGTAGCTAGCCTACATGTTTCCAATATAATTAACTGAGTAGGCCACTATAGGGTTAAATGGAATACAAAGTTAGACAAGATGAGACCTTGTTTGACTTAATGGGGTCTAATGAAGTGGGAAAGCGACCTGAAGCAGTGTAATTGAAGATTTCTAGAGATCAACAAGAATAGGAACAAAGAAATATCGGCATAAGCATCATTAATACGCACTGTATCACTTTGTTCTGAAATTTGTTCTGAAAATATTCAACTCTCACCAGTTTCAACTAATCTACTCTGCTGTTAATATCCAGAATCTGCTATGCAAATTTCCTGTTCTCACCTTTTCTCGAAAAGCTAAAGTAGGCCTTTAGTTAACCTGAAGAGACCCTGTCTAGTATCTGATACTTGATTCTCATGTCAATTAAAGCACATACTCTAGCAACCACATGTTCTGGGAACAGGTATACAGGTACAAATCCATATCTATCTTTTGTTCTTTAAGATTAATAATCACATGAAATTGAATGTTGATTAATTTTAAGAAACCTAACTTAGTGGGCACATTACATGGACCTTAGCCAGTGTGCAACTTTGATTGATTTACAAGTCATCATCCATTCTACAAGCATTCCGTGTTTGCTTTTAGAAAATTTGCGTGAATTACGTGTATCTCGAGTGCCCCATAAAAGGTTCCTTAATAGATTTCCTATTCATCCTTCACCAACTTCATTGAAAACGTCTATAGCAAGACAAAGTCTGTACCTGTTGTGTGTATTTTATCTATCTGTCTTTGTTTCTATTCTCAAACACGAGGAACTATAAGGGTATCTTAGGAGGCTATGCGCTATCATTAGCATATTTAGTGAATGAAAATATATAGACACAACTAGAGCCTTGCACGCATCATTACACCATTAGCTTGAGCTTAATTCTTTATTTCTTCTTTCTGCTTCCTTATTGAAACAAGGAGAGTTAAAGTGGATGAATTGATTATTTGTTTGCTGGTGAGGTTTCTTCTGATTAAGGTTTCTTAAACTTATCCCTTACAGTGCATAAAAAATGTCATGACCCACCAACCCACCTTCATATTATCAATAATTCTATCCTTAAAAAGCCAAATGAAAGAATACCAATCATAGTATAAAATGGATTAAAACCTGTCTCCTTTCCAGTCACTTTTAACATATAGTGTTTTAATCTGTACCAGGTGGTGGTGGTGGGTGGTGGAAGTGATGGTCGTGTGATGGTGGAGATTTTGGGCCATAAAAGCAATTAAGTACTAATTAAGCTGATGCAGAATTCTAACGCAAATACATCATGCTGTGCTATTATAACTCAGGAATCAAGCGTCTGCAAGAAAAATGAGCCTTTTTATTATATATATATATATATATATATTTATAAGTGAAATCATTGTAAGGTTCAATCATAACAGACCTCAAAGTAAGGCTGTTCCTAACTTTTTTTGCTAGCTTTTGGCAGCTGGCTGGCATGGACCCCTCTACAGCCAATAATTGCTGTCCTGGGAAGCAGTAATTTACTTGTAAGTGTGATTAGGGTAAGTTTTATATGTAATTAAATTTGATTTAGTTCCTACTCCTCTCTCAAGAATTGACTGTTTAAATAGATTATCGTAAACAGGAAGTCACTCTTGGCCGTTTATGGATACTGCATGAGCACCTAAATGGATGTGCTGATCTTCCAGTAATTTGCTAATAGGACAAATATATATTTACTTTTTTAATTTTAGGCTTCTAGTGGTAAAATTTTCTATTTTTCGTCTTAGTTTTTATTAGGAAAAATCATTTTCTATTAAAATTGTCGATATTGTCCTTCGCAAAAATCTTAATTTGAATAATTCGAGATGTGCTTATCTAATTTGAATACCACAAGAAATTTTTATTAACAGATATTAATGTGATTTTGATATGACAAATCTAAGAGTTGGAACCACCATGTTTTCTTATTTTTATGATGCTGTCAATGTCACACCAAATTAGTTAATACTGAAAACAATGTGAACTTTGGACCATATATGAATCAGTAAAGATACTTCCTTTTCATGTTGGTATCTTATCAATTTTTCCAGTCGTCCCGAATTTCAGGTTGGCAAACACTAACTAGACAGGTGCTACTCATTTCATTTAAGGTGAAATGAGAGGCAGATAATATAGAGGAAGGGTTGCTATGATTAAAGAATGATTCGGGGAGATTCTTAGGTGTAAATGTAATTTAGTTTCAGAATCAATCGTATTTTTATATAAACGTGTCCCTCTTAGGTTTGTCCTGAACTTCGATGACAAATTTCTGTCATTGTGTGACCAATCAATCATAATTTAGTTTCAGAATTTGTGGAAACTTCTAAAATCTAGCTAGAGAGTCTAATTGTAAGACCAGAAGATAGAAGTGAATTGTAAAATTATTTTAATATAAAGTATCGTGTTATGTAGGAAAATTGTTATAATTATTATGATTTGGTGAAAACTTAATAATTTTTTAGTAATTTTAATATTTTAAAGTATTTATTAGATAAGTTAAAATTATATAATAATATATTTAAAATGAGTCAAAACTATTTTAAAAAATCCTTTACACTAAAGAGTTGTTTGCAATCACTTTCATTTTTCGTTATAGTTTTTAGTTTTAGTTTTTTATTTTATAAACAAAATAAAACAAAACATAATAAAATCAAACATTAAATTTTTCCCCTTTGTTTCTATTTTTAAAAAATAAAAACATAAAAATAGAAACAAAATTGTAACCGAATAGTTCTTAAATAAATTAATCTACCAAAGCAAATTTGATGTATGTATTATCAATTATACTGCATATTCGCCTAGTGTTTGAGAAAAACCGTACCTAGAATGTGAAGCTCTTAATAGCAGATCTGAAGTCACGTATAAAACCATTGATTGTTGTCTAACCGTTTTTTGTAATGATTTTTATTGTATGATTTAAGGGTTGATGGTATGTCACTTTCTATTGTGCAAATGGGTTAAATCATTGATCATACAATCACTTTCCAATGTGCAGATGGTTTGAATCATTGATCATACAGTGTATTGAACTGATTGCTAACAATTTTCAATGATCTTTTCTGAAGAATAGATACTCTGAATTTGATATAATATGGAAACGTTAAAGTGTCTTTCCTAATTATTGGAACATCTAGCAAGCAATATTTAATTAGAGGCCACCCAAGCTCTCTACCATGCCCAAATCATGAAGCAACACAACTAAACAAGCCTGTGTATGATGATGTAGCCAACTTAGCTAACGCCTTAAAGGGTTGATTTAATTGGTAGAACTTGTTTTTCGTACATTTATTAGTTCAGACTTCAGAGTTCTCAATTCAACTTGCATCCTATCTTGAATATTTGAAGGATAACGGATGAGAAGTAAAGACACATTAAACGTACAAATATACATTGGATTGAATTTATCACTTAATTCTGAGTGATTAGTTGAACAAATGACTTGTATAAAACATATAATTTATGGACTATTACATGTATTTAGTGATAAACCTGAAAATTAATGATTATATATTATACTATAAAAAGATGATGATGTAGCTAACTTTTGGTGTAGTCAATTATTGGTATAAACAATGAGTCGAGTATGATTTTATATTTTTAATGTTTTGATTGGGAATGTCTAATTAAAATAGTCCAACATGTTAGTTGATGCTTGTGTCGGAATTTACTGAGGGTATAATTCAATCTATCATGGATATTTAATAAGAATTAACATGTCATATGAAAGCGTGCATGAATGTCCTTCTCTGTCGCGATGTAAATCCTAGATGGACGGAGTTGGTTTCTCTCATTATTAGCATAAGCCGATGATAGATCGACTGTCAATCAACTCTACATTAATTCAGCTTTACTTTGACTAACATGCATGGTATAAAAGATGCCGAATCTTAACTAGATGATGTGAGTTGTGCTATTGTTAATTATTTAGACAATTTCATAAGATCATGTTATATCATAGTAATTGAACGGATCTTTGAAGTTCAAAATTGTATGGGCTTTTGACTAAATAAAAGAGATAAATGTATATTGGCAGTGAATATTTTTCTTCTTTAAATAAATTAAATAAAGTTGGAGGAATTCTTTTTATTTTGGTAAAAAAAGTAATTTTTATCTTAACGTTTCAATCAATGTTTTTATCAAATTCTTATATTTAAAATATTCAAAAAGAATTTTGGTGCTTCACAAATGTTTAAAAAGAATTTTAATATTTTAAAAATATTAAAATCAATTATAATCTTACTTCCATTTCTTACAATTTACTACTTACCATACGTTGATTGGTATAATTTTTATGTGAGCTTTACCATATTTTTTCAAAATTTTTCAAATGCGTCCCACACATTGTCATATAAGATAAGACATGTGAGATTCACAAAAAAATCTGGCCAATGAAATTGTACCATGTGGCAAGTTGAATCCAAATACCACGTGATTCAAACTCACCATCCCTTCCTACTTTGAGCTTATGCTTTGCCATTTGATCCATGTAATAAATATGGTAATAGTTAAAATTGAATATACATAAAGCATTTTTTTAGGTGAAAATTCCACCCACTTACATGACACAATTTTATTGGTTAGGTTTTTTTCTGGTCCCACACATCACATAACATCCTAAGTAGCAAAGTGTGAAACCTACTTGAAAAATTTTGAAAAAATATGTTGCATCATATGTGGGGCATACATAAAAATTAGACAAATCAAAGTACTGGCTATAGGAGACGTAAGTTAGTCTATGATTATTTTTGAATATTTTTAATATGTTAAATTCTTTTAAAACATTTATAAATAGATAAAAGGGTAATATATTATTCTGTGTCCATTATACAATATATGATACAAATATATATACAAACTAGCCAACACATAATAAGGAAACATAATAATAGCAAACTAATGTTACGCTAAAACTAAAGCTGTAATTGACTTCACAATCTGTTAATTTATAGCTATAGTAACAACTATATTACAACTAGCATCTCCTCTTAACTTGATGGTGGGAGAGAAACAACTAGTTGAAGCTTGTGAATAAGTTCATACAAATGTTAAGGTGAATGAGCTTTAGTAAAAATATTTGCAAGTTGATTTTAAAAAGAAACAAAGAAAAGTTAAATAGTGCCCTGACGATTGTAATGTCATTCAAAATGACAATCATTCTCAATATGTTTGATGCTCATTGAAAACGTCATTATGAGCAATTTGAATGGCATTATAATTATCACAATGTAAAGTGATAGGAGAAGAATGCACAATGCCTATATGTTAGAGTGGCCATTGAAGCAAGAGAAGTTTAGAAGTTTTATCAATAAGAGCTCCATATTCGACCTCATTACTAGATCGAGAGATCATAGTTTGATTATTAACTTGTTCAGAGATTTAAGAATGGATAAGAAGGAAACAATAGCATATCGTAGAGTAACAATCAATATGGTCATTAGCTCAATCAGCATCAAAATAAGCTTTTAATTTAAGAGAAGACGAACTAAGTAAGTGTAGACCATATGGAATCGAGTACCTTTGACATAACAAAGAATAGTAGCATAGTGCTTGATGTGAGGAGCAGAGATAAACTGACTGACTATATGCACTGCATAGGCTATATCAGGACAAGAAACAGTAAGATATACAAAATTTCCAACTAATTAACGATAAAAGGTATCATTTTGAAGAGAGAAACCATCAGTAGCAGAGAAGTGAGCATTAGCCTTAGTTGGAGAACTCGTTATTTTCTCATCAGTAAAACCAGCACGAAAAATAAGATCTGTAGCATATTTAGCTCGAGACAAATAATAACCAGAGGAATCATATGACACCTTAAGACAAAGGAAATATCTAAGGTTTTCAAGATCTTTCATTTCAAATTAAGTGTTGATAAATGATTTCAAATCATTAATGCCCTGTAAATCACTCCCTATAGTTATCATATCATATACACAAACAAGAAATATAATGCATCCCTTATTAACGTAACGAATGAATAATACATGATCATATGGAGTCGAGTTAAATCTAATTGGATGAATAGTTGAGCTAAACTTGGAAAACTAAGCTCGAGGGGCTCATTTCAAGCCATAAAGAGCTTTTCGAAGACGATAAACCTTATTCGGATGATGATCATAGTTAGGAGGGGGTTACATATAAACTTCCTCAGAAAGATCACCATTAAGAAAGACATTTTTCACATCTATATGGAACATATGTCATTGTTTAACAACAATAATAGAAAGAAGACTATGAATAAAGGTTATACGGACTACAAGATTAAATGTTTCATCATAATTAATACCATATTCTTATGTAAAACATTTAGCTACAAGGCAACCATTATATCATTTTATAGATTCATAGCTTCACTCTTAATTTTTTAGACTCATATACATCCAACAATAGATTTTCTTAATGGTAAATCAATTAGATACCAAGTGTGAGTGCTCTTAAGAGGCTGTAGTTCCCCTATCATTACTTTCTATTAAAGAGGGTTAATGTTAGCTTCACAATAACTATTAGGTTCATATAAAGAGGCAATAGTGGTATAACAATGATAATTACGAACAGTAATATTAGGTTTTATTAAGGTGATAAAGACACAACAATATCAAAAGTAGATGAATAACTAGTATTAGGATCCATGATAAGATGGGATTTTTTGGAAGTAGGGAAGAAGAGTTAGTAATATTTAAACCAGATGATCTTACATAATCTGCATCAGAAAAAGATAATAGATGGATCAATCAAAATGGAGGATGAATTAGATTGAACTTGAAAAGATGATAAAGCAAAGAAGATTTTATGTTCCCAAAATTTTATATGACGAGAGATACGGAGGCATTGTGAGATAAGATCCTAACATAGATAATCCTTATGTTCAATATCATATCTAATAAAATAACATAATCGAGCTTGAGGTTCAATTTTTATATGTTTATGAGGTTGAAAAAGAACAAAGAAAATACAACAAAAGCACAAAGAGATTGATAATCAAGTGTTTGTTTATATAAGTGTACATAAGGAGAAATGTTATCAAGGGTAGAGATAAGAATTCGATTGATAGTTTAAATAACAGTGAGAGCAGATTCCCTAAAAAAAGATTCTAGACAAGAAGAGTATATGAGAAGGGCTTGAATAGTATTTAAAATATGTCTATATTTACGTTATATTCTTTCATTTTGTTGAAAGGTACCCAGACAAAAATATTAAACAATAGTCCCATTTTAAGATGAAAATTGAGATAATGTTGATTATTTGTATTCCATCCATTATCCTTTCTAATTTTTAGGTGACAAGATAACTGAGTTTTAATCATAGTGGCAACTCAATATATACTTAAGGAAACTTATATCTATATTTTATAAGATAAATCTAAGTATGGTGAGAATAATTATCCACAAAAATAATAAAATAACAAAAACCATCCATAGTAAGGTGAGGAACAAATCCTCAAATATAATAATAATATAAATTAAATTAGATGATGCAAGAGTAATACTATGACTGATAGGAAATGATAAGGCATGATGTTTAGATAATTAAAAAGAGACACAATCAAAATGTTCAACTTTAACAATTCCTAAATTACCTAAAAAAAATTAAAGAACTTAGCACCTGTTTGGTTGGGCTTTTGGAAGGGTAATAAGTACTTTTTTCTAACGCAAAAGTTTTTTTTTATTTTTAAAATGGGTGTTTGGCTATAACATTAAGAAGTGTTTTTTTAACAAATTTAGCTTTTTCAAAAACTAAAAACAACTTTTTAAAGAAGCTCCAATTTGATGCTTTAAAAAACATCTTTTTCAGGTAAATATTTCAGAACAATTAATGGCAATTAATGACCCTATTTTTTAGTCTCTTTTGTCCTTATATTTTTAATATAATACCTGTAATACCCCCATATCCACATATCTCCATAATAAATTTTGCATTTAACATATCAAATTATTTTAATTAAATTATTTTGAGATTTATATTTATGATTTTAACTAAATTATTTTTATTTTTATATTTATATAATATTATTTGACT
>JAOXYD010000002.1:3066881-3085487 GCA_028565735.1 Pinacopodium congolense
AAGCTAAAATACCTAAGAAGTCAAAACTCTCAAATGCTACCTTGGATTCAATAATCGTCTCATTTTTAACAACCGGAGCATATGTGTGAGGATTTTGGATACCTTAAGTGAGAGTTAGGCCGTTGGTGATGCTTACTTCCCTACAGCCTCTTTGGATTAAAAGAACCATATGACTATATTAATATAAGAATATGGCTGGACCGTTGGTGATGCTTAATTCTCTGCAACCATTTGAAGTTTAGTTTTTTTAGGACTTATCCTTAGAGATTAGGGTCTTACAAATATTCTTTCCCACAATTATTTGTTTGATTGATGTGATTACATGTATAATATGATGTGTGTGTGTTTTATATTCATGCATGATGGTGCGTATAGCATTTGGTATCGTAGGGCGGAGTAAGTTTATTCAACGAGGTCTAACTCCCCTCAACCGATTTTTCTTTTCAGGTCAATTGTCACCGACTTCAAAACAGTGACTCCTAATGCATGTCTACTACAATCTACCTATTTTTATGTATTCCTTTCCTTTATTTTTAATTATCTTTGTATTATAATGTTCACAGTGACAAGACTTAATGTATTGTAAGTTTTTTTCTTCTAATGCATGGTAATATTACTGTATTTTTATTATAATTCATTTTCTTAATTTTTGAATATATTTTGTCATTAGTAGTAGGCTTACGCGTGATTTATGGATTTCTATCCTTAGGTCCCAAGTGCCGGTAATGTATCTATAATAGGGACAAAGTTGGTATCAGAGCCTAGGTTACAAATTTATGACCTAGGATGTCTTTTTGTTTGTCACTGTAGATCTATAGGAAACCATTTCTTTGTTAAAGTAACTCTTTACAAAATACATTTCTATCATAACTAGTGGCACCGACCATTCTTTTACTTTTAATTTCAGCATGAATAGATGTGCTTGATTTCTCGCTTAACTTGACCAAGAGGGTCACGATGAAGCCTCATCCTAAGATGAGACGTTTGCCCATGCCGCTTCAACTGGAAGGCGTGGTAGGCATAGGACGGCTCGTGCTCTAGAGGCACCTATAGAGGAGCCAAAGGTGTCACAAGGAATCCCTAGAGCACCTACGTTCAATATGCAGACGTTCTTAGTAGGGATATAGGCTAACAATGCTATATTTTGGGACTCAATGATATTAATGTAACAGAAAATGATGCAACAACAGCAACAACCAGTTTTACCAGTTGCGGCCCCAAAGCAAGAGAGGTCAGATATGTAGATATTTATGGCACATTAAAGGTTTTGTCCAATAAAGTTTGACAGAACTAAACCTCGAGAAACTATTGAATTTCTCGACAAGATGGCGATATGAGGCAGGGATAGGTCTGGTATAGATGTCTTTACAAAGGGCGGACAAAAATTGATACCGAGATCATATCCTTTTATATTTGGGCACAATTGCTTGGTTGTAGTTTAGAAAGAGATTTATGGATTATTTCCTCTCTTTTGCAACTAATGAGACTTAAATCAAAGTTTTTGAATCTACAGCATGGAGATAGGACAGTGGATGAGTACACTATAGATTTCATTCGATTGAGTCGTTATGCCACAGAGATATTTTCAAATGAGTTGAGGAAGAACAACTAGTATATGTTAGGATTGGGACCTCTTTTCTTTAGCATGACTATGAGCTATCAAGAGAAGTTCTCTACCTTAGTGGATATGGCTAAGTAGTTAGAGAGGATTCTCATCGAACAGAGCACATTGTCTACTAGAGAGTAAGGTAGGAGGCACTCCATAGGATCCTCCAGCTTTCAGTAATGGCGGTAGCAGCAATCAAACTTTCTCGAGGGTTCAGCCAAAGTGGGAGCTCTCAGCGAAGGATCTTTTGAGCTCATGGTAAGGTGAGATCTGGCTATAGACATCTAAGAGGATTCATATTCACGTATGGTATAGATAATTACTGTATCGGGCAGAGCTTAGGGCTTAGTAGTTCAAGCTCAGTTTCCTCAACTTGTCAGCAATGTGGCAAAATGCATTAGGGTCCATGTTATATACCACTTGGAGCTTACTACAGATGTGGCCAATACGGGCATTTAATGAAATGTTGCCTTATGATGGGATATCAGTAGTCCTTTTCCAATGTAGCACAACCTCCATTCCAACACCCACAAGGGAGATAAAAGATTGGTGATCAGCAAGGGCGAGAATGTGGAGGGAGACAATTGAGAGGTAGATTTGGAGGCCGAAGTATGAAACAATCATCTAGCTCCTAGCAAAAAGGTTGTGGTCAGGCTAGAGTGTTTACCCTTAATCCTCAAGATGTACAAGTTTCCAATGCAGTGGTCTTAAATATCCTTCTTGTCTGTGGGTTAGAAGCGATGGTTTTGATAGATTTAGGAGCGACTCATTCATTTATATCACTCAACTTTGCTAAAGAGATTAGAAGTAGTATTGGATAAAATGGATGAATATTGGTCAGTATCCACGTCTCTGATTGATGCCATATAAGTGAATTTAATCTACTACTCATGTCCCCTAAAGATTAATGGTAGAAGATTAATAGTAAATCTTATGGTATTGCTAGTTATAGATTTTAATGTGATATTAGGAATGGACTGGTTATTTAGTCACTATGCCACCTTGGATTGTAGAGATAAAAAAGTGGTGTTTAGGATTCTAGGGGATTAAGAGCTTACCTTTAATGGCAATAGAAGAACTACTTCTTCCAATATAGTTTCAGTAGTAGTGGCCAAAAAGATACTCAGATAAGGATGCCAAGGATTTCTAGCCTCAATCAAGGATTAAGCTGTAGAGATCAGTAGTCTCCAAAGTGTTCCAGTAGTTTGAAAGTTTTCAGATTTGTTTCTTGAGGAGTTACCAGCATTGTCTGTAGATTAAGAATTTCAATTTTGAGTTGATTTAGTACCTGGTACAGGTCCAATTTCTACACTTCATTATAGAATGGTATTTGTAAAGTTAAAGGAATTAAAGGAGCAGTTACAAGATCTTTTCTATAAGGGTTTTATTAGGTCTAACACTTTGCCATAGGGTGTCCTAGTACTGTTTGTAAAGAAAAGGATGATTCTCTTTAATTATGTATTGATTATCGACAATTGAATAAGATGACCATTTGTAACAAGTAATCCACTGCCTCAAATTAATGGTTTGTTTGACCAATTTCAAGGTGTTATGTACTTTTCTAAGATTAACTTGATATCTAGATACTATTAGTGAAGGATCAAAGAAGAAGATGTATTAAAGACTGCCTTCAAGACTCGATATGACTGTTATGAGTTTTTGGTAATGTCTTTTGGCCATACAAATGCTCTAGTAGCTTTCATAGATCTAATGAATAGGGTATTCAAGCCATTCTAGGATAGGTTTGTGATCGTCTTTATTAACAAAATTTTAGTGTATTCGCAGTCAGATAAAGATCATGTTAAGCATTTATGATTGGTGCTGCAAACATTTCGAGAACATCAAATGTACGCCAAGTTCTCAAAATGTGAATTCTAGCTTGAGAGTGTCACATTCTTAGGACACGTGGTATCTCAAGATGAAATACAAGTGAATCTAAAGAAGGTAGAAGTTGTGATGAATTGAGAAAGACCAAAAACAATGACAGAGATACAAAATTTTCTAGGGTTAGCAGGTTACTATTGAAGATTTGGAAGCATTACCTATATAGTGAGACATGTGACATATTTACGAATCATAATATTCTAAAGTATATAGTTCAGCAGAGAGACTTGAATTTGAGGCAAAGAAGGTGGATGGCATTACTAAAAGCTTATGATTATACGATTCAGTATCATCTAAGGAAGGAAAATGTTGTGACAGATGCATTAAGTAGGAAATCCTCAGGTAGTTTGGTACATATCATAACAGAGAGGAGAGCTTTGACCAAAGAGTTACAGGATTTAATGGATCAAGGCACCCAGTTTCAAATTTCAGATGCATGTGTACTACTAGCTAGCATCAGAGTGCGATTAGTAATGAGAGACAGGATCAAGGTCGCTTAAGGTCAAGTTACTAAATTTTAAAAACTTATATATAAAGTTCGAGAAGGATGTCATATAGATTTAAAATTCAATAGAGAAAGCATCCTAAAAATGAATGGGAGACTGTGTTTTCCAGAGATAGAAAACTTGAATGAGGAGATTCTAGAGGAAGCACACTATGCGGCATACAATGTACATTTGGGATCCACCAAGATGTACCATAACATTAAGGATACGTATTGGTAAAAAGGTATGAAAAATAATGTGATTGAATATGTTTCTAAGTATTTGACGTGTCAAAAAATAAAAGTTAAGCATCAAAAGCCCTCAGGTAAGCTAAAATCACTTTCAATTCCTAAGTAGAAATAGAAGAGAATTACAATGAATTTCATGGTTAGCCTACATTATATAAGAATTCGATGTTATACAATTTGGGTGATAGTAGATAGATTAACAAAGTTAACACATTTTCTACCAGTGAAGACTACTTATTCTGTGTCTAAGCTCACTCAAGTACACATCGATCGGATAGTGTGCCTCCATGGAGTACATATATCAATAGTCTCGGATTGAGGATCATAGTTCACCTCTCATTTCTGGAGGAAATTACAAGAGGCATTCGGCACTAAATTGGATTCTAGTACATAATTTCATCCTCATACTGATGGACAGTCTGAAAGGACAATTCAAACCTTAGAGGATATGCTAAGAATGTATTTGATAGATTTTGGTGGTAGCTGGGATTGACACTTACCGTTGATTAAGTTCATTTACAATAATAAATACTACTGTAGCATTGGGATGGTATCATACAAGGCATTACATGGACGAAAATGTAGGTCATTGATGTGATAAGAGGAGTTAGGTCAGAGAAAGTTAGAGGGCCCAGAATTAACTAAGATCATGTTAGAGAAGATTCAATTGATCAAACAAAGGCTAGAGGCAGCTGTCAGTAGATAGAAGAGTTACTCTGATCTGAAGCGTAAGGAAGTAGAGTTTCAATTCAAAAACTTTGTATTCCTAAGAGTATCTCCAATGAAGGTTTTGATGAGGTTTGGGAAGAAAGGAAAATTATCTCCAAGGTATATTGGACCTTATAAGATAATTGAGAGGGTTGGAAATGTGGCATACCAATTGGCATTACTTCTAGATATGGTCAAGTCCATCTAATATTCTCCATTTCTATGTTTCGTAAATATATTTCAGACCCTTCTCATGTACTCCAACCGCAAAGTGTGGAGGTGAACGAGAACCTAACCTATAAAGAGGAGACGGTGGCCATCATGGATTCTCAAGAGAGATAGCTTCGATCAAAATAAATTCCCATGGTTAGGTGATGTGAAGGAATGGTCACATTGAATAAGCTACTTGGGAGACAGAACGGAAAATGAGAGAATTGTATCCATACTTTTTTCCTTAATAATCCTTATTATAAAATTTGATGACGAATTTTTTGTAAGGGAGAGAGAATGTAACACCCCGTATCAGCATATATATATATACCTCTTTTTTTTCTTCTACTTTTCTTTATTTTCATTTTAACCCCCTAATTATCACTATTCATGAATTCCCTCTCTACACCCATTCTTCATTGTCAGTGATTCAAACCGGTCAGTGATATATATCAATCTCTTTCTTGATAAACCTGTCACAACCATACCCATTTCAGCCACAATCGTCACCGAAATCATTACAAAAATCGAGGAGAAGAATCGATGAAAAACATC
This sequence comes from Pinacopodium congolense, assembly GCA_028565735.1. NCBI lineage: Eukaryota > Viridiplantae > Streptophyta > Magnoliopsida > Malpighiales > Erythroxylaceae > Pinacopodium > Pinacopodium congolense. The sequence continues at coordinate 3,072,578 of JAOXYD010000002.1, forward strand.
AATCGTCAATTCGTGGCTTCTGATAGTTGTTGCTGGTCACCAACATCACCATTCAACTCATTTCGATGTCAGCAACAAAATTCCTATGGTCTTGTCGCTAATTGTCACTCAGATTGCCATTGATTAACGAAAAAAGATGTTAGAGTTTCAGTAGTTTTTCTTTAATTTGTTAAAATATATTAAGAATTCAAGTATAATGCTTTAGAGAAAGTTGTTCTAATCATTGAGATATTTCATTTGATAATAAAATCATTGAATTATATGATTAGAAATTGTTCAGTGACTAAAAGGTATTTTCTAGTGATTGGAGGAATATTTCAATTGCCGGAGGTAGTGTTTCGGCGGCCCTTCCAACATTATTACAGAAAATTTTCTAAAAATTTTTAAAATTATACTGATCTTTTTTTTTTCTAAAGAACCATAGCCAAATTCTCAATAGTTTTTGAATTAAAATTATGAACTATTTAGGCAAAAATAGGAGTAATATCCAGATTACATAAATGGGTTGCTTAGGCAATTTGAATAATACCTAGATAGTTATTTGAGTCCAATAACTCCTACATAGCACTGATTGAGGTATTTTGTTTCTGATTTAACAGGTATATCAAGAGTATGACCTATATTGCAAGATTCAAATAGATGAAAGCACTTATCAAGTAAGTTCATATTGACTTACGGTTACTACATTTGTACTAGTAAGCGAATAAAGTTTAATGTTGGTACAGAGATTTCATGTAGGAATGCATATGCATGTACGTAGATATATCCATATATATATATACATATATGCATAGTAACTACGCGTACACAATATTGTGCATCCGATTTATCGTAAGTATATATATATATATATATCATCAACTTACCTGAGTGGATACATTTTGGTTTAGGTAATGCATACATGCATGATGATAATGACATAACTGAATGCTTGTTTAGTGGAATTGCATGATTGATACCTTAATTGTATGTTTATGTGATTGTTGTGCTTGTGGGGAAAGAAAGATCCGTAGGACGTGTCATCTGATGGGTATGCATTAGGATCAAATGCGCGCTAGTTATGATTATGAATGTTATTATAGTTGTAATATTGAGATATGTTATAGGTAGATCCTGATTGATGATTGGCTACCAGTCAGGTATTTATTTGTTATGATTATAATTTGGGATACCTTGAGTGACGGTTGGGCCGTTGGTGATAGTTAATTCCCCACTGCCCTTTTAGATTAAGAGATCCATATAACTATATTAATATAGGAACATGGCTGGGCTGATGGTAATGGTTAACTCCCCGTAGTCATTCAAGGTTTAGTTTTGTGAGGACTTTCCCATAATTATTTTTTTGGTTGATGTGATTGCATGTATAATATGATGTGTGTGTGCTTTTATATTCATACATGATAATACGCAATGTATTAGGTATCGTAGGGCGGTGTGAGCTTACTCAACAAAGTCTGACTCCCCTCAACCTATTTTTCTTTTCAAATCAGCTGCCATCGACTTCACAGCAGTGACTCCCAAGGCGTGTTTGATGTAGTCTACCAATTTTTATGTATACCTTTCCTCTATTTTAATTGTCTTTATATTATAGTATCCGCAGTGACATGACTTAATGTATTATAAGTTTTTGTCTTTTGATACACATTAATATTATTGTATATTTATTATAATTCATTTTCTTGGGTTTTAAATTTATTTTATTGTTAGTAGTAGGCTTACGTGTGATCTAGAAATTTCAATCCTTGGGTTCCACATATCGGTCACGTAACTATGACGGGTCATGACAATTACAATTAAAGACTCACTTTAATTATAATTATAATTTAATTTTAATAAAATCAAATGTCATATATTTGACCCTTAAAGTTTCTAAAACTTTACAATTATGTCTAAGTTAATGAAATTTGTTTTCCTTAGTTGATTTATATATGTGGATTATTAGATTCCTAATATGCTGGTAAAAACTATAAATTGTAATTGTAATTCATAATTAAAATTAATAAATTAAAACTTCTTTTAAATTATCTTTAATTCACTAATTAAACAATTTATAATTATAGATTAAGATTGATATTTAGCAATATATCATAACTATCTAAATATTAAAAATGTTAAAGTAGTTTTGACTTAACTTATCTCTACATAATTTTTCCATATAATTCAATCCTTTCATTATACAATGTTTCGATTAGATACAAACTATGGAATTAGTATTTACTCTATTTAAGTCTAATCATATTAGTTCTCTATTATTAGTAATTGATATTTTTAATGATATTTAAAAACCATTTTCAAAATACCATTCTACTTATCCAAGGATTTCTTAAATCAATATTAATCCAAAATAATAAAACACTATTCTTAATTACTTTGGAGTGACGAATCCTATACTGATTATTTAACTATTTCTATATAATTTATGCTATATTCGGTGACTTTAAATGAGTTATCCATGCCTAAAATAGATTATAAGTAATATCAAAATATAATAATTTTATATAAAATACCTTGGAGATTTTAAATCTAAGGATCACTACATCCTTTATGAGGAAGAAACATAATGAATGCTAATTTTTCCATTTTATTAATCTCTAGTTTTAATAAAACAATGATTAGGAATAATTTACGGATAATACCAAATTGTAATATTAATCTTACAATTATAATCTCTATCATAATTTGATTTGAAAAATATATTTATTTTATGGACTTTATTTTATGTATTATTTAATTAAACAAATATGTGTAAGATAAATAAAGTCTTTAATAAAATATACCATAAATCTATAATCAACCGATTCACTGAAGGATATAAACCAACAATCTCCCACTTATATTAAACCAATTGTTTATGTATTTTATATCATATAACCATGTGGTGATCAAGCTATTATTGGGATAACATTTTAGTGACTGAAGTTTACAAGATTCTTTTTAGTGAGTACTTACTTAAACCTTTTAGCTTTCACCTTAACTATCATCATAATTAAAAGGAGTTACCAAAATACATTCTTGGATCAATGATAAGACCTTATCACTTTTCGCATGCTTAATGGCTATTAAATTTTACAACACATTACTGTTTGAATAATACAAGGAACTATACCTAGTTTTTTAAAGAACTTTATGATCCAAAAAATCATTTTCACTAAATAAAAAAAATATATCATGGCTTGTAATCAATGCTACATTGAAACTTTTCCAACTCAAACAATACTGCTCTAAGTAAATATACCTTAATTAGGACTTATTTTTTTATCTTGCCAAACTACAACTAAAATCTATATAACATTGAACTTAAACACCAACTTATAAATAGAACAATGGATATTGTTGATATTTCTTAAGTGTTGAATATCTTTAATGATAAACATATTTAGTATATTATCTATGTACTTGGCTTAGAATAGGTAAGTAACTCATTTATCTATCTCTATAGATCTTCACTCTTAGAATTTATATTGTCATCTCTTCATATTCAATTAAGAGTTTTTCTTATAATGTCTTCAATAATTGAAAATATGAATTCTTTTCCTTAATAAGTCCTAGTTCATTGTATACTCCCACTAAAGCTTACAACTATAATCCACTAGCTTTCTCATAGAATTGATAAATCCATAATCAACTTAAAAATAAACTCTTTAAATTCATCATGAAATTAGGTATTTCAACATTATTTAACATTTCAAGTATTCATCAAATGTATCAAACAAAAGTACTAATTCTATTCTAATGTATTATTATGATATTTTAAATATTTTAAATATTATCTTACTCCCATGACTTATTTTGAGAATTATGCTCTTGATAAGTACTAATTGAATCAAACAAAAATTTCTTCAATAGGGCTATAAGATTATAACTAACTTTTTAATGTTTTATATCATCATGTTATCTAATTTAGTTATAAACTTATTACATAATGTATACTTTAACTAAGTACCACATTCCAAAATTATAAACTTCGACTCTTTTGGAGTCTTATCATTCCATATCTTATATAGAACCATGTAAATCAATCTGAACGGAGCAATGGAATGTAAGTTATATTGAGACATAATTATGAAGAAGTAAACATTAAATGATACAATATCATATATTGTAAAATTTCTCTTACGTAAATCCATAATTTTATGGATTCAATCTTATAGTCTATTATTAAAGAATCATATTCCCTTTAGATAACTAAGAAACTTTAAATATACCTCACTACCTCTATCTTATAGAAGTGATTTAACATTCTCAATGCCTAAATTCTATTTAAATCTCAATATTTTAAACTTTTCAAATTTTAACTTAATATTTAATTTAATATACATAAATATATCATTTAAAGTCAATAGTACATTTTATGAAATACAATTATTCATCCTTTTATGAATTATTATCACATCCTATATGCATCATATGTATCATCTATAAAAATTCAATACCATAATTTCCCTTTCACTAAAGGTTGTTGAACCAAAGGTAGTTCTATTTAGTTTTGATGATGACAAAATAATATTGGTACTAATGTTTTTATTATGTTTAAGATTTTGGAAAGATAAGTGTGTTGATGAAGAGTTAAAGAGATGTTTTTTGGAGTTTGGAAACTTAAATGAAGCCTATGATGATCAAGTGTAAAGAACTTAAGTTTGAAAACCAAGTTAAAGTTTGAATAGCTTTAATATTGCAATTTTTTTATGTAAGTCTTGCTTGGTCTCATTATTGTGTTTAAGGGGCTCAATTCATGCATAATTACATTCATAATTAGTTAATACCTATATGTAGCATAATTAAGAGGAAATGTGTGGGGAATGGTTTTAAAATAATTCTCTTAATGAGTGAAAATGCTTTTGAAACGTTTTTAATATGTGTGTAGGTTAAGAAAGTATTTTGAAGTGTTGAAAATTTTTTTATTGGTTTGAATGCATTTAAATGTGCTTTAAAGTGACACAAATAGTATATATAGGGATTGGTCAATCACAAATCAACCAAAAGGCTTGATTGGTCAACCAATGTACTAAATTTTGCAAGATTGATTAACCAGTATTATGTATCAGTTGACTATTAATTAGTTGACTAATGTATTATATTGGTCAATCGATATATGTGAAAATCATGTATTAACGGGTAGAATATAATGATAACACGATATATGCAAAAATCTTGCACCTGTGAATAGAACACAATGATAAAACAAATTTAAAAAATTTTAAGATTGCAAAACAATCACAAATAGCTAGTCGGTCAAATGTTCATTATAAATAGGTATATTGGATATTGTGTAATGTATCTAAGAGTTGTGTAAAACTTATACAAAAGATTTGAAATATTTTAAGTGGATTTTAGTAAAGTTTTTATTGAGTTTTAGTGTTATTTCAAGGTTTTTTTTATGCATATATTTTCAAGTGATTTGTGAGCCCTTCATATATATTTTATAAGTTAAGTAAGACATTTTTCAAGTATATTTTTTAGGGATTGTTAGTTGTGAAATGACAAGTTGTGAATGTTACTATAAAACCTTTAAAAAAGGAACTAAAGTTATATATTTGACAACTGAGATAGCGACCACCCAAAAGGTTTTGAAAAGTTAATGTAGATATGGAGAAACTACTATAAATTTGGTCCGTGTCTTCTTACCATATTCTTTTATTTTTCAAGTTTTAATTATTACATATTACTTATATTGCTCATTCAATTGCTTAGCATGTTTGTTTACATTTCTTTTTTTTTTTTTAGTTTTCAGTTTCTATTTTTTTTAACCATGGAAACTGGAAAAAAAACACTACAGAAATCCAAATAAACATATAAACTGAAAAAAAGATACAAAAATAAAGAAAACACACAAATACAAAGTAAAAAAAAAACAGTCCAAAAACCCAAAAAATACACAAAACCAATGAAAACAAAAAAAAATAAAAATAAAAAGCTTAATCAAATGAGTCTTAAGTTTCGCATATTTGTTTAGAGGGATTTCATAACTAGATACTATTAACTTAGAAATTTTTAAATAACCAAATCCACCCTCCTCCCTATTTGGTGCCAATTAAGATTAATAAGAATGATAGGGTCATCCATCAACCCAATGAGTTTCACAAGTTACATACTATTATTCCCAGTTGTTGCCCTCAAGGTAAATGACCATTGTATTGTAAAGAAGTTAGAAAACTAATTGATGTCTATAGTGGTGCCTTTATAAGTGAAGATAGTGAACCAATGGTACCATAGAGTGACACTATTGTTCCCTAAACTTAAAGGTCGTTGTACTCTCAGGATGTAAGACTAAACAAGGTTTTTAAGGGCATTTAAGAGATTTCACTCTCTAATCAGAGCTACGAACTAGTTAGCCATCTAGGGATATTAATTAGAGACAGTTTAGTAGTTTTAAGGTATTTTTAGGTAGTCTTTCTAACTATTGGAATAGAGATATCAAGTAGCATAATTCAAGTGTTCTAGGAGTATATTCAATGGATTATAGAGGATTTACAATTGAGATAGATCATATTTAGTTGTATTTTATACTTTTTACTCTTTTGTATTCTACTTTTTTATTTTCATTAATGATAATATGCTATTTAATTATATTCTTGTGTTTTATAAAACTTCTATGTGGCTAAATTTCTTAATAGTTAAAGTTAGATGAGTAAATAGATTAATTTATTTTATTTGTTCTTTTTTATATAAAGTCTTTGTTCATTTTCTTACTCAATTATCTATCATATAGTAGCCATCTAAGATAGATTATTAGGTAATTAGGGATTCGAGAAATATACTCCAGTCACTGAAAAAAATCTATAAACAACACAAGTAAGTCAATGAATGACCAAACTTTGATTCTTTATGAGGGTTTTAAATCTAAAAAGGCTTTTTAGTTTTGAACTTTCTATTCTTTATATCGATTAGTCTAAGTTCATTGAATGATCAAATAATTAATTAGAATTAATAGAGATAAATCTATGAATTAATTATAGCTCCATCTTACTTTAGAGAAGATATCTTCGATCTATCAATCAAATATTTATCTAGACTTAGTAAATCAATTAAACTATAAAACCTTAGCTAGACTTTGAGGTTGGTGAACCTTGACTTATTGCTTATAATCTATTACCTAGTTAATTATTTTAGTTATTTTAGTTATTTAATTTATTTATCACTTTAACTTGTAATCTTTAGATAATCATACAGTAAGTAGCCAAGTATTTACAGAAGATCCTTGTGGGAACGATCGTTGGACCTACATTTACTGTATTAATTATTAATGAGATACACTTGCCTCTAGCCTTAAATTATATTATATTTAGTTAGATTAGGCAATCGATCATAAAATTATGTTAAATGAAATTGGTGGAACAAGGCTTCAAGAGTTTAGAATTAAAAGAAAATAATTAATCCCCAAGGATACAAAATAGTATGTGTACCTAGAAGATGTTTAATTTTTTGTCTTATAGGTAAAAAATCAAGTGGTATCATATGGATACTAAGTAACGAAGCAACTAAAGCATTTCCATATTATACAACAAGTGGTATCTAATAAGTTGTGGCAAATGGTATCTCTAATAATTGATTTCAAAAAGAAAAATCATTAGGAGTTGTCAAATGTAATAAGTACATTGTTAAACCAAATAGAGAGAAGAAAACGAGGTAATAATTAGAGGTATGTACTTGATTTCATATTGGTAGTATGATGACTTGATATAGATGTTTTAGACAAAAAGTTTTAGTTGCATGTATTTAAGAGGAGAAAGATAGATTGTTTCTTTAACTTGATATATAGGAATTAGAAAAAATGTTATTTGATTTTATAAATATTGAAAGTTATCTCTCCTTTGATGCTTATAGACTTTATATCATACACTTATAATGTTGAAAAAAGAGGGGGTAGGGTGGAAGTTAAGTAATATTAGCTATCATTATATAGGGAGAATAATATTTTATTGAAAGTTATGAAATCTAGACCCTATATCATGCTTGCTAAAGATTGTTGTATCTTAATCATTGAATATTCATTTGAACAATAATCCTTTTATACTTTATCTTTGACGAAGGTTGTCATTCCTTAAGTTATAACGATGCATTAAAGGGAGAGAGAGTAGTGATATTAGATACTCCTATAGAGGGGAAGCATTAAGATGCATTTTAGATGTGAGAGACATTTTAATATTAGGTACATTCTTTATATTTGAATTTTGTATGGTACATTTATTAAATTTTATGATAGTGACTCTTTCTAACTATATGTTTCAATATAGGGACAGTTTAAAATTTTGATGATTTTGATATTTTTAATTGTGTTGTCTTTGACTTTATAAATAGTGTGAGAAAATGATTGATATTAGATTAAGGGGAAGCAATATGGTTTATTGAGTATATGATTTTCATTTTATGTTTCCCTAATATCATATGGTTTTTTAATCATCAAAAAAAGGAAGATTATTGAATCAAGAGGGGTTTCCTATGTTTTGATGATGACAAGACTTTTTTTTTTTATCACTAATGGTTTTTCTTGCTTTTCATGTATTGGAAAGATGAGAAGAAAAAAAGTCATGGAAGGATTCAATTTGGAGTTATTAGAGCTAAATTGATAATATATGATGAACAAGTTGAATTCAGGATTAAAGATTAAGATAGTGAAGTTGTATAGGCTATGCTATGCAATCTTTGTTGTAAATCTTGCCTTGATTATCAAATTTATTTATGTGCTCAATTCATGCATAGATATTCATACTTAAGTAATTTGTAAATAGGTTTCATAATCAAAAAGAAAATTTTTTAAAGAATCTTATTCATGCGTTAAAATGTTTTTGGGGAAATGTTTAAAGTGTGCTTGAATCAAGTTTTGTTAAAAAAAAAAGGTTTTAATGTGTTTTAGAAAAGTTTTGATAAATTAGGAGAAGTTTTAAAAGTGCTAAAAACTAATTCCTAAAGGGATTGATCGACCGATATAAGCTTAGTAGTTGACCAATGTATGAATAAAAAATGAGATCGGTCAACTAATCTAAGGTCGATTAGTTAACTAGTATACAATGTTGTGAACATGTTGGGTAAATTTTGGTCTAGAAGGCCAACATTGCATTAAACAATGGGATAAAGGACACTATTATGCTAAACTAGTTAACCAATATATGTGATTGGTTAACCAATGCCTGTGATCGGTCAAACAATGCACTCATAACCTAGGCAACAGTTAATTTTTCAATAAGAAAAAATTGAGATATATGATTTTTCATGCATACCAATAGTCATAAACGACTAGTTAAATGGTCTTTGAATGTGTTATTGAGGTTTTTAGTGCATTCATCTTTAGTTTTGATTGTGAGCTCTCTTGAACATTTTGAGTGGTCAAAGTAAGATATATTTGAGTATATTTTGGTTGTGCACTTATTGAAATTGAGATTGAAAAGTTTCTCTTTACCATAAAATTTTTTTTACAAGTGTTGCTTATACTGAAAATTTCTATTAAATATTTAAAAATTGGATGTAGGGAAAGTTAGTGCACTAAACCACTATAGATTGATTTGCCTTTCTCTTTTCCTGCTTCTTTTACTTTAAAAGTTTATTTTTTTAATTCAAGTTATGTTGATATTTTCAATTTCAACATATTTTTATTTTTTCCCTTACATTAAAAGCATTTTTTTTAAATTAAGCAAAAGAGTTAGAAATTTTAGTATCACCTAATCCATGCTATCATTCTTAAGTGCCATATAAGGTCAATAGAATTGAATACTTAGCATGATTCGAGCTAAAATATAAATTTGTAGAAATTTTGGAGTTTACCGAAGTGAAACTCGAAGACCTTTTAACTTCAACTAATAATGATAGGTGGTTCCTAAATCCAAAGTAAATGATGGTGCCTATAAAGTCATGACAACAATTATTTACATGTTCAAGATTTGATACTTAGTAATCCAGATTTGAAGCCCCAAATAGAAAGTCTAAGCCCATAGCTAACTACAAATTCATCAACAGTAAAGTTAATTAATAATTCAATCAATTTTGGGTGCCATCATCTTTTACTGCATACTCAAATGTAGTTACCAACTCTAGTTTAGGTTTCTCTCCTCCCATTAAGCCCATTTATCCTAGTGTTGTCAAAGGGCTATAAGATTCTATACTATAAGAACCCTAGAAAAAAATGACAGCAACGTTAAAAAGGTAAGAAAACCTTTGTCCAAGAAGGTAATGGCCTTCTTTCATCTATATGCAGCTTATTCCTTGAGTTACTTCTAGTGGGTGCAGTTGGCAATCAAACCTTGAGACACATTCTAGAACACCACCAGTAACTCGTAGAATCCACCAATTATGCTTCTTCATTACCCTCACATATATCACTGATAACCACAATGTTAGCCATATCAACTTCTTATTTTTTTTAGTTTTGTTTTTCTTCCTTCAACATAAGAAACTAAAAAAAATTTCTAATTAAAGGATAAATGCAAATTTTTTCTTCAAGAATTGTGAGATCTAATTAATTTTTTATGTTATGTTATTCTTTAATATTTTTATATTCTTTATTGATTCATTCATTAAAAAATACCAATTGTTACATTATTAAAATAATATATTGTCATTTAGAATTTCAAATATGTAACTTTAAAAATTTTATTACTTATAGTAAAATAATATAGTTGATTATAAAAGAGATTTTCAATTTATATTATGAATATATATGATTTAGTTTAAATAAGCTAACTTTGTGTCTTTGTTGGTTAGAATTAGTGATCTTTCAAGCTTTTAATATTATTAGTAAATTAAATCCTAAAACATTATTTGGGATTACTTATTAATAAGAAAAATAATCAAAGATATTGTTTTAGTTATCAAAAAATTAAAAAGAGAGAGTTTATTAGAACTTACTAATAACTATAACCAATTTATTCAAGAATTAAAAAATTCACCTTTGTATTAACAATCAATTTTATGAAATCAAATTGAAATTATACTTTTGGTTAGATAATTGTTTATTATTAACCTTTCATTTAGTTATTAATTAAATTTTAGATTACTTTAGTTTCACTTTCTAATAACCCTTTCCTTTGTTTAATTATGTTTATTTTTTAAAAGGAATAAGCCTAAACAAACCTTGTGGATGCGACCATGTTAATCATTATATATAATTTATATTATTTTAAGAATTAAATTTTATTTGTGTTAGATTTGACACACACCATTTTCTTTAATTATAGTTTAAAATTCAATTTTAATAAAGACTTGGTAAATCTTAATCTTTCTTTGAAAAAAGAAGAAAGAAGTTAGTGCTTCATGTATAATCCCTTTTAAAGGATAAAGTTTTCTTTCTTTACTTTGCATATACTATTAGAGATTTAATAATTAAATGCCTTAACAGTTGACTCTTTTATTAAAGATTAAAAATTTACAAAAAGCCCAAGTGAAGTTTTTTTTAATCTAAGTTATTATATTAAAATAATTTGATAAAAATTATAAAAAAATATTCTACTATATCACTTGATCTTATTTAATTTATCAACAAGTGTCATATTCTTTTTTAATTGTTAACTTGGTAGTTTTTTAGTTATTATTTTTTATTAAAAAGAAAGAAAGCTACATTAAATAGAAGAGGTTCTGTACATGACAAAGGTAGAAGCAAGGCTAAAATGAGCCTAAGAGCTGGTAACTATACAAGTGCTCTGCCAAAAAGCTAAAAACAAGTCTAAGAAAGAAGCTAAAGAAAGATAAAAGAGCTAAGTAAAGGAAGTCCAAAGATAGTAGCAACATTCCAAAACAAGACTCAACAGTAAGCAAAGCAAAGAAGTAAAAAAGGAGAGTTAAAGGTCATTATACTGTATCACTTATATTTTCTTGCATGGCCTTAAAGCTTTTGGTCCTCTGCTTTCGTTGCATTCTTCTTCTTCTATCTCTTAGTAAATGTCCTGAGCACATTAGAATCTTCAAGACCATTTTATTAAGTGGGATGAATAATTTGGAGCTGGAGTCTGTAGAGCAGTCTAAAAAGTGAGGAAAACCATGATTGGCAGAGATAAACATTAGCTTTTACATGGCTGCTTTCTAAGTCTTTTAGGTTGGAAATCTCAATGTACCTGCAAGAAAAGTTAGTAAAAAATAACCATAAAAAGAAAGAATTAGGAGCACTCATCTATATGGCTTGAATGGATCTCTTTGATAGGCTAGAGTGCCTTTAAGTTTATGAGGTGAGGGCTATTGGGAGGGTTGCTGAAAATCCTAAAATTCCTTTCTTGTCAAATTGTGTAAACACATATTGATAAGGCAAGTTTAAGGAGGAGGGGGTTACAACATCTTAATTGGGTCTAGTTTAAACTCCACTTGATTAAGGTGGTAAAAGTGATAGTATTGGGGGGAGAAGGGATTTGGAGATGATAGATGATAGAATGCCAAACTATCTTGGAAAAAGAACAATTGAAGAAAAGATGATCAAGGTTTTCTAGATCAACCATGCATAAACAGAAAAAGTTTGGTATATAAAGGTGGTTTAGCTTGTCTTTCGTGGAAAGTTTGTTGAGGATTGCAAGCTACAAAATGAAGCTATGTCTATATAAGACTTCTTTATACCAAACTAAAAAAAAGTAAAGGTAGAATGTTGGACAAAGGTCTAAGATAGTTATAAATTGATTGGTTGGTGAAGTTATTTGAAAGATGAGAAATCCATTCTAGTTTATCATTGTTGGTAGGTTTAGGTTTGAAGGAAATGGAAAATTTGATAAGCAGAGTTATAACTTCATTGCTAGAAGCTCACCATCCCTAATTATTACCATTAATAATGTCAGACACTTTGGAATAGATTTGTTTGGGAGAGATAATACTGGTGAGAATGCCCAAGGAGTGCTGGGGGTTATGCTATAGAAACGTAGTTCGATTATCTCCAATCGCAACTATAAATTGAGATTTGAAGCCATCCCCATCTTAGAGAAATTTTTTAGTTATTATTGAT